>PVIJ01007608.1:0-81126 GCA_004024925.1 Scalopus aquaticus
TCCCTTCCCTCCCACCGCTCCTCCTCTCCTCCCCCACCCTTCACCTTTGAGCAACTCCTTGCTTCAAATTCAATCTTAAACAGAAGGCCGACATAAATAAACCAGGTATCCCTGTAGGTAAGCGCTCTGATTGAGTAGGGGACCACCCCTGCAGCCCACAAAGCCCCTCTGTGGATGTAAGCTTCTATGTAACGTGTGAAAACCGACCTCTGAACCAGCTCCCGGGTTACTCGGGGACACCCTCCCACCCATCCTGCTTGCAGCCTTCCTCAGGGACTCTGAGAAACAAATGAAGCCAGATAAGTGGATGAGATCTGCTGGACCTGCGGGCAGGGACGCAGGAAGCTCCCCTCAGCCTCCCTCTGGATGGAGGAGGTGGCCCCTGGATGAGGTGGCTCCAATCCAAGGAACAATCCTCCAGTTCATCCAGGGGACACAGAACGGAATCTTTGCTGATCGGAGCCCTCTTAGACCAACTGGCTCCTCTCCACGCGCAAAGGAGCGTGGGAGAGTCGAGGGAGCACTGGACTAGGAGCCACAGCAGTGCCGTCTCGAGCTGGCTCCGTGACTGCCCGAGAGGACAAGGCAAGCCACCTGGCAGAAAGACAGCTGCCTCCCGTCTTTCCTTCCCCCAGCGAGCATCTGCCGAAGGGGTGGTCAATGCTCCCTTTTCTGCATCGAGTCAGACACCATCTAGGGGGTGTCTAAGACATTTCCCTTAACTCTATTATCTCCCCAACCACACCCGGGAAATCGAGGTACAGACAAGATAGGTCAGTGGCTCAAGTTCCCATACCTGGAAGATCCCAGCTCAGGGCCTGTGACTTCAAGATTAAAGTTTTCCAAGGGCTCTTGGCAGCCTCTTCGTCCTTGCCAAGCAGGACTGGACTCTTGCCATGCTACCTGTTGACCCCGGGCAAGGGGACTCCAAAGGGGGCTGGGGGGGGGCTGCCTTTTCAGCTGTGGACACCCACCTGGGTGTGTGCTTAGTCCTGAGGTTGTGCGGGTGCAGGCTGTGCAGTCAAATAAGGACTTGACCGCCGGTGCAGGGAGCTGGAGCGAACTCAAGACTGCCTGAGGCCGCTCATCATGCCTGGGTGAGCACAATTTAAATCTGGAAATTTCTGCTCAGTCGGATTAGAGAACTCTAAATGGCGGTATTTAGCTGCCTGAGGTCCCTGGAGTGTCTCCATGTGACAATCCCAGATCTGAGGGAAGAGGTGTCCTTTGCCTGCCGGGGAGGAGTCTCTGGGTTGGTCTTGTTCTGGAGAGGCTGGACAATTGCCCCTCCCCCAGGGAGCCCCTCAGTCTAAGTGCCCCAGTTGGGGGGAGGGACGAGGGCCAGTCTTCCAAAGTCGGCTTTTCCACACCAAGTGGTTTCTTTCTTTTTTTTTTAAAGATTTATTTTTTTATTTTTGCATACAAGCTGGGGTGCAGGCCAGAGGCGTGGGGTGGTGGGAGGGTTCACCAGAGACAGAGTGGGGAGCATAATAGACAGATGGATGGAAATGCACTGCTGAGGGGAGCAGCGGGAGAGGCAGGAGAGGTCTGCTGCACCCTGTGGGAGTCTCCCTGGCTGGGCATCGAACTCGTGCCGCAGCCACTGACAGCTCCACAGCGCTGTGCTTAACCACTGTGCCAGGGACGCCCCCCAAGTGGTTTCTTTCCCGTTGCCAGATCCTCTGGGTTGTGGCCACAGGTCGCTTGACACGCCCTTGCGTGCACAACCTTCATGCGCTCAGCACCCTCCGAGGACGACGAGTCCAGGGCGAAGCAGCTGGGGGCAGCTGTGGGGGCGGAATCAGGGTGAGGCTGCTCTGCATGCACACGTCCAGGGGCCAGTCACCCCGAGAAGGCCACCCGCCCCAGCAAGGGCACCTCGGGGCTCTCTGCCGCGGCCCAAAAGCCTTTATTAAAAGCTTTGTTTTTTCCCCTTTGTCCTCCAGAAATAATGATCTTTGTGTGGCAACTTTTTGTCATATCTCATTTCCATGCCCACAGCAGATGGTTCTGTTGATTTCAGACAGCTTAGTGTGGTGTGGGGGGATTTGGGGCGCCTGAGAGACAGTTCGGGTGAATAAAGACTGATTTCGCGTTTCTATAGCTAAAGGTTGAGGATGAGTCTTAGAAGGTTCCAAGTCTTGGCTCAGTGTGGACGCTTATCTGCGTTCCTTCAATCTGCTGGAAATCCAAGAATGTCCCGCTATCAGATCACGCCCCTCTGAGGAGGACTTTTTTCTTTTTCTTCAATATGTCAGTCGGTTCCTTTATGCATTCAAGTTTATTCCGTTTCATTTGCTTATCACTTATATCCCATTCAAGGTGATGTGGCTGGATAAGCAGCTTGTTTTCCAGCAAAGCACTGGCTCACTGTGTCTCCCCAGCAGGCAGTGCCCCCAGGGCAGAGGAGAGAGAGCAGCGTTGTGTGCCCCTTGGGTGCCAGTTTCTTGTGGGCGTCCTTTCGTGTCATCATCACAGCAATAGTGGAAGTTTCACTTCTGCACCCCTATTGCAGAGAAGACGCGCCTGCAACTAAACAGAGAGTCAGTGATCAAGCTGGGATTTTTAAAAAATTTATTTATTTATGCATACAAGAACTGGGGTGAGGGCAGAGGTGTGGGGTGGTGAGAGGATTCACCAGAGACAAAGTGGGGAGCAGAATAGGCAGATCCACTGAAGTACACTGCTGAGGGGAGCAGCGGGTGAGACAAGAGAGCTCTGCTGCGCCATGTGGGAAGCTCCCTGTCTGGGCATCGAACTTGTGCTGCAGTGCCTGCGGATACTTCATAGTGCTGAAACAACCCCTGTGTCACCAGGGAGGCCCACGCTAGGATTTGAACCCAGGTCCCCCTGGTCACCACCTGGCTCTATCAGCTACTACAAAGTCCCCCAATACCCAGAGGGTGCAGAGTCTCAGGGGCTTCTCCCCTTACTTCCCCTTTATGTATTTATCCAGGTGAAATCAGGTTCAAATGACTGTCCGAGTCACATGGGGGTGGAGAGGTGAGCCAAGGGCCGAGCCTTGCAACTAGGGCCCCCATTTCCTGGGCAGTGGGGGTGAGCTGGGTGGATAACAGGTGCTGGAGGAGAAGGAAGCACCAGCCATAGGATCCCACCCTCCTCTTCTTCCCTCTTGGTTCCTACCCCCGGCCCGGGCTGGTGCTGGCCAGAGAGGAGGGCCTCTCTGGTCCCGGGGTGCACTGGCCTCTTTGAGACAGCTCTGGCCGCTGGCTGCCACCCTTTCCTGGGCATTTCCCATTGGTCGTGGGCAGTAGGATAGCCCCCGCCTGCTGGCAGCGTCAAACAGCAAACAAAGCAGTGAACCGTGAGTGAATCCGTGTGGGCTTCAAGACCTGCGTGTTCCCCATATTCCCTTAGGGGAGCTCAGCTGCTGCGGGCGGGGCGCCCCTGCTAGAGTTTGTTCCGGAACCAGCCCCGCTGATGAGCATATTGATATTAACAGCCTGACTTGGCCAAAGCTTCCGGCCCAGCACGCTTGATGGTTAGCTGGTTATTCTGAGAACATTCTTTTCAAAACACTCTACAGGACAAACAGGCCGAGAGGTGCCTTTGTCCACCGGCCTCTGAAACAGAGCCGACTCTCAAAGGGTTGAGAAGGCTTCCAAGGAGGAGAGGGGCAGGGAGGAGGAGGGCACGTTTGCACTTGGGGGTGGGGAAGATGGTCAGTGACAGCAGCTCTGAGAGCAGCCTGCATCATTTGTGCTTCTACCAAAGGGGAGCTTTAATTCCTAAATAGAACAACCTTGTTCGGGAGTGCAAGAAAAGGCTGTGTTTCATACAGAACTTTGTTGCAAGGTCTTCGCTGCTGCCCAACGGTTTGGTCGGGGTTTGGCTGGGGTCAATCTGGCTACATGAGCCTCTGAACTGAGCCTTCCTTATCTCCTGTCTCCCTCTGGCTCTCAGCCACCTGAAGGGGGTGGGGCTGCTACTGTTCTCAGTCCTCTTGGAGCTGTGCTCCCTCTGGGTTGGAGCAAGGTTTCCTTCCCTCCTTCCCTCCCTCCCTCCCTCCCTCCCTCCTTCCTTCCCTTCTCCTCTTCCTTCCTTCCTTCCTTCCTTCCTTCCTTCCTTCCTTCCTTCCTTCCTTCCTTCCTTCCTTCCTTCCTTCCTTCCATCTTCTTCTTTTCCTGCCTCCCTTTCTCCTTTTCTTTCTTCATTTCCCCTCCCTCCTTCCCTTTTCTTTCTTTTACTGCAATAACATCAATCTATAACATTACATAGATTTCAGATGTACAGTCTTATAAATCAACATCTGTATCTACTACCTTATATTTGCCACCAGAAGTCTAGTTTCCATCCATCATCACACAGTGGATCTCTTTTAACCTGATTTACCCAACCCACCTCCTTTTCTGGGTGACAACGGAGTCATGATTATTATTTATTTTTATTGAGGTGACATTGGTTTACACCATTGTTGGTAAAATAGAAGTATAGGGTCTCTTCCAGCTGGTGTTGTTACCACAGCTCACCCACCACCAAGACACACATAGTCCACTACTGTAGTCCAATCCCCTTCCCCCTCTTATACCCTCAGTCTCAAAAGATTAAAAATGGATCTGCCATAAACAACCCAGCAATTCCGCTCTTAGGAATCTACCTGTGAATAAAAAAACACTAATTTGAAGAGAGACATGTACTCCATATTCATTGCAGCGTTCTTACAATAGTCAAACTGTGGAAACAACCTAATATAGTGCCCAAATACAGGTGAGTAGTCAGGAAGCTGTGGTACAGCTACAATGGAATACTACTCAGCTATCAAAAAAGATAACTTCTTGTCATTTGAGGTAAGGTGAATGGAACTGGAGGGGATTCTGCTGAGCAAGATAAGACAAAAGGGAAAGAGAAATGCTGGATGATGTTATTATATGTGGAAACGTAGAAAAAGCAAACAAAAGGTCAGATAAAGCCAAACTAAGAACTAATCCTAGACAAAAACATTATAAAGTCCATTACTGTCCATTGCCAAACTTTCTTTGATATCATGCCGAGGCCAGAGAGGTGGGCCTGTGGCAACCAGTTGTCTAGGAGATAGAGCTCAGACAAGATTCTTAGCTCTTTTTTAAAGATTTCTTTATTTATGCATACAAGAATTGGGGTGTAGGTCAGAGGTGTGGGGGCTGGGGGCAGTGAGAGGATTCACCAGAGACAGAGTGGGGAGCAGAACAGGCAGGTTGACTGAAGCACACTGCTGAGGGGAGCAGCAGGCGAGACAGGAGAGGTCTGCTGCGCCATGTGGGAAGCTCCCTGGCTGAGGATCGAACTCGTGCTGCAGTGGCTGCGGACAACTTCATAGTGTTGAGACTTAATCCATTGCACCACCAGGGAGGTCCAAGTTTCTTAGCTCTTGGAGGGAAACCCAGCTGTGCTGGCCCTCACAGGCTGCTGCAGGATCAGAAGGAGAAGTTACGGGAGGAGTGTGGCCCCACCAAGCCAGGGGAGAGGTTTGACATCAATAGCTATTACCAGGAGGTGCAGAATGTGCAATAACAGATAAGATGTATCCTCTGCCTGAGGGAGCTCTTCAAGGCATCTGTAGCGTCACTGGGGTCCTCTCAGTGTCCACCCAGGTACACTTGCCCTGCAGCGTGAGCACCTCGGGTCCTCCAACTCCCAGACCCCGTCACCTCACTCCGTGCCCTGCACCCCCCCGGACGTGGGAAATGGATAACTTCCTAGAGGAGATATTTTAAATGCTCTAGACCATTTACAGTTCAAGGAGGCGTGTTCTTTGGTGCAGTATGTGCAGGGGGTGCTGTCACCTGGCATGGGATAAATCCTCTGGGATAAATCCCCCCTGCAGCCTGGCCCCAGCGGAGCAGCCTCAGGTAGCAATGCAGGCAGCAGCTCCCTGTGTCCTGGAAGTGGGGTTGCTGGCCCCGACTCCCTGACACGGCCTGGTCTGAATGGTTCTGTGCGCCAGGCACCTTATAACAGAAATATATAGTAACCCCCATGTTGCAGATGATTAAACTGAGACCCCAGAGGGTAGGTCACTTATTCAAGGTCACTGCTAGTGAGTGAACGAGCTTGGGTTCCAGTCTAGGACTGGCTGTCACCGGGGAGCATATTCTGCCCAGTGCTCAATAGTCTTTTTTTTTTTTTTTAAAGATTTATTTTATTTGTACATACAAGCTGGGGTACAGGCCAGAGGCGTGGGGCGGCGAGAGGGTTCACCAGAGACAGAGCTAAGGGGAGCAGCGGGGCGAGGCAGGAGGGGTCTGCCACACCATGTGGGAATCTCCCAGGCCGGGCGCCGAACTCGCGTTACAGTCACCGCTGCTGACAGCTCCACAGCGCAGCGCCCAACCTCTGCGCCACCGGGGAGGCCCAGTGCTCAATAGTCTTTAACCTTGGAGACCCTGGACAATGGCGGAGGGGGCTTCGGGGAAACTCCTCCCTCTCTCCTCAAGAGCTGGCCCCTGGAGTGTCACCTGGGCACCGGCATTTTTCAGGGCTTCCAAGTGACTTCTAAGGTGCCATCCAGCAAGGAGCCCAGTTCCGGAAAGGCTGCCAAACCCCTCCCTGGCATGCTCAGCCTGGCTCGGTGTCTGTGGTAACTCACAGGGAATGGTGGGCGGGGGCCTGGCCTAGCCTGGGCTGGCCGGTCCCTGGGGGAGGAGGGGAGGCTGGTGTGATCTGGCAGATTCTGCAAGGCTCTCAGTACCCCCTGGAGCCCCGCTCCCGGCCAGCTTGCTCTGCTCCCCGCCCCAGGGACATCTTGTCCTGCCATTTGCCTGCATTCCCGCCCAGCAGTGGAAACGCCCACCAGGGAGAGCAGGGTGGGGGGCCTCGGCTCTGCCTCAAAGGACAGGAGAGCTTGGGGACCAAGGGACCCAGGGCCCAGCCAGCTTCTCCTCCAGCCCCCCCCCCCCCCGCCCCACCAGTTATTGGAATCTGCCCTGGGGAGTTGATCACACCCACATGGTCGCCCCGGGACAGTCAGAGGCTGGTGGGCTTGAGGGTGCCGCACCCCGGCTCAAACGGGGACCGGGAGCGGCAGGAGGCAAGGGGCGCTCACACACTGCTTGCTTGGGTGCCCTGGCCAGGCCCAGTGCACTGGCCACCCCAGAGCCCAGGTCCCAGGCCGGGGCCAGGCCGTCAGCCCGAGCTCCTCCTCCCTCCTCCTCGTCTGTTCCCAGCAAGCCGCCTGCTGCACTTGCCAACCGCGCCAGATGCTGCTTTGGGGAAAATACCTTCTGGAGTTTGTTGTCTGAGCCCTCCCAGCTGACACCCACGGTGGAGAAGATGTGTCAGGATAAATGGAAAATCTCTTCATAAATATTTGAAAAAAGGCAAAAAGGAAAAGGAAAAAAAAAAAAGAACTAGCCCCCCAACTCCCACTGTTGGGGAACATCTTAGTGATGTGCTAACAGATGGGGGAGCGGGTCGTTAACATTCATCAATTTGTAGTGGGGTCCCAGCCAGAACAGCCAGGGCCGAGCGAGGCTCGGTTCCCTGGGGCCACTGGCACCCAGGGGCCCTTGGCTTACCCTGCAGGCTCGGTGGGGAGAGGACAGGCCTGCCCAGTGCCGATGGCAGCCTCAGAGCACGCGCAGACGCAGAGCTGCCCTTTATCTATAATGCATAATTGTGTCTTTAAACTCAGTTGTCTTGGGACTTTATTACAAGTGGAGCACAGACTAAGGTAGCTTTTAGGGGAACCCCTGGGAGAAGAGTAAAGAGGCCCCTGGGGTTTGAGGAACTAACAGGATAGTGCCAGTGCCCACATGGAGGAGACACACCCCACCCAAAGGGGCGCTCACGGGGTGGTGGGGGCCTTTGGCTAAGGGAACATGGGGCGTTTTAAGGCTGGGCCGTGTAGTCAGGAGCCTCCCTGTCCCCTCACCCCCAGCATCCCCGGTGAGGAGGGCTCCTCTCAGGTTTGGTGAGCAAAGGAACCCCCCCCACCCCCAGGGAGAGCCCATTGGCCTCAGCCTTGCGCCCCACTGCTGGCCACGCCAGCCTTGAGCGTCCTGAATCGGAGCTGCTCCCAGCCCAGCGTGTGGCCTTGGGGCTCAGCACCTGCTTCCCACCGCCCTCCTGCAGCGTTGCTGCCTGACTCAGGGCACACACTTGGATCCCAGAGATGGGCTGGAGAGCCGGGAGGTCAGTGGGGGCAGGGACTGATGGGGCAGGGGCTCTGGAAGACAGAACCCGAGAAAGGACTTTCTGGGGTGAGGACAAGTCGGACCCCGGGTCTCAGGGCTGGTGCCTGAGGTTCCCTTGCCAAGGCGGGAGTGTTCTGAGGCCTTGGGAGGCCCCGTGTCCCTCGGAAGTTCTCCTCTGTCCTGGGGACTCTGCCTGGAGAGGGGGCACACCCTCCAGAGTTCCCCACTCTCTGGCATCTGACCCCCTTCAGCTGCCATCGTGGTTGCCCTCACAGCGGAAGGGAGCCCCAGCATGGGGCAGGTGGGAGAGGAGGCTGCCCGGAAACCACAGTGGGGTGGAGGCCTCTGTCCCCAGCACAGAACAGGAGGACCCGGGGACCCCAACCAAGTCGCGGGCAGCGGCGTTTCTTGCTGTCCTGCAGGCGGGGTTCTCCAGAGGGACAGACCAGTAGCATCTAGAGAGGTTTGTCAGAGGAGATTTATTTTATTTTATTTTTAAAGATTTATTTATTTATGCCTACAAGATCTGGGGTATAGGCCAGAGGTATGAGCAGGGAAGGGTGAGAGGGTTCACCAGAGACAGAGTGGGGAGCAGAACAGGTGGATTGACTGAAATTCACTGCTGAGGGGAGCAGCAGGCGAAGCAGGAGAGGTCTGCTGCGCCATGTGGGAATCTCACTGGCTGGGCATCGAACTCTTGCTGCAGTGGCTCTGGATAGCTTCATAGGCGGAAACCTAACCTGTTGTGCCACCAGGGAGGCCCCATAAGAGGAGATTTATTATGGGAATGGACTCACAAAATTATGGAGAATGAGAAATCCCAGGAAATGCCGTCGGGCAGCCGGAGACTCAGGAAAGCTGGTGGCATAATTCAGTCTGGGGGCTCGGGCTCAAGAACCGGGCCCTGATGTCCAAGGGCAGGAGAAGATGGATCTCTCGGCTCAACAAGGGAGTGAGGAGTCACCCTCGCTCCACCTTTTTGTTCTGTCCAGGCCCTCAGTGGGTTGACTGGAGACACCCACCCACACAGGTGAGGGCATCCCCTTACCCCCATCTGCTGCTTCAAATGCCCACCTCTTCTGGAAGCTCCCTCAGGACACACTCAGAAACACTCTTTTTAAAAAAATAATTAATTAATTATAATTAATTTATATCTTTTACATCATTGTGTATTCCCTGTAGGTTATCCACCACCAACTCACCTATGAACCGTCACCATAGTCCCTTGTGCTCTCCTCTCCCCTGTTTTTAACCCTTATCCTCCCCCTCTCTCACTGATTGTCTCTCAGCTGGCTCTCTGGGCATCCCTCAGCCCAGCCAGGTGGGCACATCCAGTTAGCCTCATTTCCGACCTCCCCAAAGGGCAGGTGTTGGAAATATCCATTGCTTCTGGCAGGGAAGGGTGAGGTCCAGGAGGGCCTGGAGCCTCAGCTTGGGCCTGTGTTGGGGGTGCTCCCTCTGTCACCTTCTTGGCGAGAAGAGGCTCTTTGGAGAGCGGGTTTGGCTGTGGGTGGTGTTCCCCTCTGGGATGTCAAGTCTGCTTTAACGACGACTCACATTCTCGCTGGTATTTTGTGTCTCTTCCACCTGAAATGTTCTGGACACATTTCTAAATGGCCAGCTTAGAGAAAATGATGGTGCAGTCAAACCCCCGGAAAGAAGGCTGGCTGAGAAGCAGAGGGCTTGCTTCCTGGCAGTGTGAGCTACACTTGCCTCTTCCGCCGACCGTCGGGGTTTCGCTAGTGTCTGACCCTGGGAGGTTGCCCTGTCTCCAGTGGGTGTCTCTGAAGAGTCAGTGTGATTTGCTCACCCCTTTATTCCACTGACAGATGTAGTAGGTTGAGAGTGGCCCCCCAAATATCTGTGTCTTAACCCCCAGATTTGGGAAAAGTCTTTGCAGAAGTAATCAAGTGGAGGATCTTGAATTAGGGTAGGCCCTCGCCCCCGGGACAAGTGTCCCCACAGGAAAATGGGAGGGGACAAGGGGCGAGGGCCTTGTGAAGGCAGTCAGAGAATGGGGTGATGCCGGGGTCGCCAAGGACTTCTGCAGTTCCCAGGACGAAGGGAGGAGACCTGGAGTAGATTCTCCTTCAGAGCTTCCAGAAGAAAACAACCCCGTTGAACCCTCAATTTTGAATTTCTAGCCTCCAGAGTGCGAGAAAATACAGGTGTGTTGTTTGTGGTGATTTGTCACAGCAGGAAACTAATTGAGTGGGCATTTGAGGGCCCACAGGTGGCCACTTGACATACCACTGCTCTGACATAGCAGTGAGCAAAGTGGGGTGACCCAGGCTGGTGGAGCCAGCACTCTAGAGACGCTCACGTGATGAGTCTGAGAACGCAGGTACCCCGGGCCCTGCTGTGTCCTTCCAAACCTGCTGCTTCTGCAGCTTCCCGGCTCCCGCATGGCTGCTGGCCCATGGCCCAGACCCACACCCACACCCCCACATAGCCGGCCACGGTGACCCTGCCAGTCCCACCTCCAGGGCGTCTGACCCCACTGCACTGCTTCCTCCTGGCCCGGCCAGCAGCCCCTCACTCTGGCTGCCCGGAGCCCCCACCAGCTCACCTGTCTCTCTCACTTGCACTTGCCACCTACGCCCTCTCCCCCCGCAGCTGGGGGATCTGTACAAATGTCAATTGCTTCACTCCTGTGCTGCAAACCACATCCTAGCTCCCCAGGCACCGAGACTCCAATGCAGCCGCTCCAGCCTGGGCTGCCCCTGGGGTCTGTCCCTTGTCTTCCACGCTGCCTCATCGGGTTCCCTCTTCCCTAAGCACCTTGCCACCATTCCTTTCTCAGACTCCCCAAACTCTTTCCCAGCTCAGAACCAGATCACACATGGTTCGTTCTCTGTCTAGAGAGTTCTTCCTTCTACTTGTCGGTCTCAGGCCGTGTTCTTAATTTCAGTCTCTTGGTTGCAACTTAATGTCATCTCCTCCAAGAAGTCCTCCCAGATCTCCTGTTCAACCAAGTGCTTCTTTCTTCTTTCTTAGGGTCCTTTCTGCTTAACGCTGAGGTCCACAGTTGCATAGGGATTTGAGGGCTGGAATGTTTAATGTCTGTCTCTTCCCACAGGGCAGACCCCAGGATGGCAGTGGCTTGATTCAATTCTGATCCCCCAGCCCCTACTGTTGGGCCTGGCATATAGAAATGCTCCATGAGTATCTGTTGAGTGTAAAGATAAATGAAGAGTTTCCATGAGCCGTGTGGGGGGAGGGGAGGGGTAAAGAAGAACCAACACTTGTGTGGAAATCTTCTGAGACCCACAAGTTTCATAACTCATCATGGTAGGTTCGGAAAGGTAGTTATTTTGCGCGTTCTCTCCTCCCCCAAACCTTGTTTTTATGGTTTGTTTTCCCACATGGAGTAAACACATGCACGAACCCCTAGGGCAGCAGAGGGGTAGACTTGGAAAGAGTGTGCTCGCAAAAGGCAGACCCCCAGAAGGAAAAACTTCCTGTCAAAGGAACATCTGATGAAAGTTAAAATGTACTTGCAGAAATAAATCGGTTGCTGTAGCAACCAGTCGTGTTTCTCCCCCAGAAGAAAAACATAGAAAGAGAAGGGGAGGGGGGGAGTCAGCTGCCTCTGATGTAGGCATGAGAGAAGTTGCTGTCCAAATAGAATTATAGGCCAATATGAAAGGTCTCACGTTCCCAGCATCACGTGACGCTCCTGCTTGCCACGGTTTGGGGAATGGACTCCCCCCTCCCCACCCCCAGCCCGATCTGTGACTCCTGTGCCTTCCTGGCTGGCTCCTTGGGTGGCAGGTGGTGCGACGCCCTCCCAACAATGCCTCCTGTCTCCCTCAAAGTTGTCCACCAGCTCCTGGATTAAGATGCTCCTGAAACTTGCTCTGTTTAAGAGACCCTCTCCTGGGTCCTTCGGCAATGAGTAATCAACTTTGAAAAGACTCACTGAAAATTCAGATTTTTATCTATATATGGTTTTCGAGAGTGGAATCCACCCACTTGTGCTGGGAGAGTTCGCGGAAGGTGTCGGGGTGGGGAGTGAACTCTGAGTGGATTCTCCATCGTGCGCCTGGGGTTCGTGGGGGTGGCAGCCCACTCATGGGAGGTGGCGTGGGGGCCACCCAGCCGTGATTTTGAAGGCAAGCGGTGGTCTTGGAGGGGCCTCCTGCCTTGCCTGTTTTCTCTGAGCAGATGCCCTGTTGAGTGTGTGTTTCTAAAAATGCACTTTTAGGGGCTCTGACAGGAGCAAAAGGGTACAAAGAATGTCAAAAGTGAAGGCCTCTGGTGGGGGCGGTCTGGGAATTTGCAGGTCATCCGCTCATTCGTCTCATTCAACACACATTTGCCGAGTCCCCTGTGAGAGGCAGCGCAGCTCTGGAATCCTGCAACCTGGGAATAGATTGTGTGACCGGTAAGGAGGACATAGGGTTGCTTGTGGAATCAAGGCTGCCAATCAGTTGCCCTTAGACAGGAAGATTGTCCTGGGTTGTGCGGGAGCCCAGAGCCTTCAGGCGCTGGAAAGTGCCAGAGGTAGGCCAAAGAGGAGGTGAATACCACCTGAGAAGAATCTGATCCCTCGTGTCTGATTTTATTTTTTTTAAAGATTTATTTATTTTTGCATACAAGCTGGGGTGCAGGCCAGAGGTGGGGGGGGTGAGAGGGCTCACCAGAGACAGAGTGGGGAGCAGAACAGGTGGGTTTCCTGAAATCCACTGCTGAGGGGAGCAGTGGGCGAGGCAGGCATTGGGCTGTGCCATGTGGGAATCTCCCTGGCCGGGCATTGAACTCGCGCTGCAGCCGCCTCCGCTGACAGCTCCACAGCACTGCGCTTAACCCGTTGCGCCACCAGGGAGGTCCTATGTCTGATTTTAAAGGTGAGGAAGGGGCATGAGATATGGAAGACAGATGATCTCCAGAGGCTGGAAAGGGCAAGAAGACGAGCTTCTCCCCTGGAGTTTCCAGAACGGAACACGCAGCCCTGATGACACCTTGAGTTTAGTCCAGGGAGACGCTAAATTACACAACTGTGAGATAAAATTTGTGTTGTTTTAAGTCGTTTAATATGTGGTAATTTGTCACAGCAGCCCTAGGGCAAAATTACACACTCTATGTGCCAGCTCCGTGCCTGGATCTGAGGGGACAGAGTCAAATGAGGCATGATTTACAATGAGGGACAGCGGGGAGAGTCAGCAGTGAGGCACTGGGGCATGTGGGGGGCCTCTAGGAGCTGTGTGTGTGTGTGTGTGTGTGTGTGTGTGTGTGTGTGTGAAGGGCTTTGCCCAGGAAGACTTGCTGGAGCTGACCTGTGAGGAATGTACCTGAAGGGCTGGCCAGCTGGGGAAAGAGCCCAGATAGAGGGGCACACACCAGGGCCCCATAGAAATGCACCCCCACCATCAAACCTGGAGAAGCAGCCCTGCAGACAAAGCTGACTGCTTGAGTTTCATCTAAAGAGCAGCAGGAGAGCCCCTAAAGGGCCTTGAGCGGGGGACTGGCATGTTTTGATCCCCCTGACTGGAGAAACCAGCCAGAAGCAGAACCCGTCAAAGACGCGCTGAGTGGATCAAAATAAAAGCTGACCCAGCACCGGGCTGAGAAGGGCCCCGCTGGGCAGAGAGCCAGGCCTTCCTGGGGGGGGGCCTGTTTTCCCTGCACCCCACCTGAGTCCTCATCCCGGCTGAGTCTGGGCGCCTGGTACCACTGGACCTGCTTCAAAGGAGTTGTCAGAACTCCGTGGACGACCCGTGCCCCGGCGGCCTCTTCCCAGGGGGCGGGCACTAAGGAAAAAGGCAGGTGCAGACAAAGCCTCTTCCCAGGCCAGCACAGGGCCTATCAGCCCTTCATAAATTAGGCATAAACTGTAAAAATTGATTATTTAAGGCATAATTGCCATTATTTTCTAATACAGCAACAGCGGGGATGAACGCAGTGATGGATTACCAGCCAGTGAACAGAGGCATCTAATTAATTCCATAAGCCTGCTGAAGGAGCTATCCATGTGGAATTGGGGGGCTGGCTCCGGCCATGCCCGACTGCAGCTGGCTCAACCCGACTGACACTACCTGCCCCCCAGCCTGGGGTCGGCTCTGGAAACTTTCTGGGGGGCTGAAGCTTGGGGGCTGCGGGGAGGAGCAGCAGGTCTGGTGCCCTGTGCTGCTGGGGGCACAGACGGGGTCGCCAGGATGGCGCTCCCCTTATGGCCCATTTGTGGCCAGCAGAAGGACTGGCTGGGCATGTGGGGGGAGGCAGTAGGGATCTGAAAGGTGAGGAAGTTGAGGTCAAGCCCAGATAGTCAGCTAAACCCCTGTCCTCAGCCCAAGCCGTGGCACCTGCAGTGGGGTTTGAGGAGGAGCCCCAGTCTGTTCCCCTATCCCTGAGCTCAGGGACCCCTACTTGTACTCCTGTCCCTCTGGCAGACCCTGCTGTCCTCTCTGACTCCACCACTTAGACCCTAACCTGTCACCCTTTTCCCTGGGCTCCTGGGTCCTCCTAATGCCATTAGATTTAAAACCCATCCCGCCCCCAGGCACAACAGGACACAAATCCCCCGAAGACCGCCCCCCCAAGGCGGAGCTGCTGGTCAGTTTTCCCCGAACAGGTACAGCTGGCCGCCTGGGTTCCCTATTCTTGGGTTCCCAAACTGAGGATTCAACCGACTTAGGATGGAAAATGTGGTTTGTCCTGAGATACCTGTTTTCCTTGTCCTTATTCCCCAAACAGTCTAGTCCACGAATCAGCTATTTACACAGCGCTTGCCTCTATCAGGCACCATAAGGGATCTACGGATGATTTAATGTATATGGAAGGATTGCGCAGGTTTAATGCAAATGTTCTGCCACTTTCTAGAAGGCGCTTGAGCCCTGTGGTGTTTGGCATCCATGGGGCCCAGGAGGGTGACAGCAGCTCACGGCAGAATCAGGATTCAAACCCAGGTCTCTAACGTGTGAAGTCAACCTCTCCCCTCTGTGCCACTGGCCACAACTCAGTCCCTAAGGGGCCTAATTAAACCTGGGGATGCAGGGGCAGGGGGCAGCAGGGGAGGGGTTGCTCTAACCTAGCGGGGAGATTTCTGGTGTTCAGTGTGACCACCGATGCTGCTGCTGGCTGTGTTCAGATTTGGGGGCTCTCCCCACAGACCCCCCTTCCCATACCCAGCGTGGTCTCCAAATGGAATAGCAAACTGCAGGCGAGGGGCTGGCCCCTTTCCGTCCGTCCTTCTGCCCAGACTCCATCTGGCTCACGCATCTCACCTGCCTCTTTAGTGCCAGGCCCAGAAATCCCAGATTTCCTTCCTGGAAGCCCCCTTCTTGCACTGTTCTGTGCCTCCAGCCAAACAGCAATGAATCTTTGCCCTTTACTAAACTCATAACACTCAAAGGCCCTCAGGAGCCTCCCAGCTAGCGGGGAGACAGACACTGCAGAGGTGGGGACGCTTCTTACAAACACTGTGCCGGACAAGGCGGAGCTGGAGGGAACCGAGAAGAGCTTGCTCCTCGGAGCACAGGTGGAGTGAGGGGATGCAGGGAACACGCCCCAGAGGAGGGACATTGACACACTCCGCAAGCGATGGGAAGGGCATGAGGAGACTTTCTGGCTGAATCTAGCACGTGTCTACTCCAAGGAGGAAGGGAGGACCTTAGGGGACCTGCCAGTGGTCCATGGACGAAGGCTGGTCAGGGTGAGGGGCAGATTAGGGGAGCTGAGGCTGGGATGGAGTCAGGAGTTGGGTGCAGAGGAGTCTGCATGTTTTCTTGAAATCTGTGGAACACATTGAAGGAATTTTTTTTAAGTTTTATTTATTTATGTATACAAGAGCTGAGGTGTAGGCCAGAGGTGGGGGGGTGAGAGGATTCACCAGAGACAGAGTGGGGAGCGGAACAGGTGGATCTACTGAAATACACTGCTGAGGGGAGCAGCGGGGAGACAGGAGAGGTCTGCCGCGCCATATGGGAAGCTCCCTGGCTGGGGATCGAACTCCTGCTGCAGTGGCTGCTAATAGCATCATAGGCTGCGACTTAATCCCTTGTGCCACCAGGGAGGCCCTGATTGGAGGAATTTAAAAGCAAGAGACTGAGCAACTCACAAACTCCCTTCCAGAGAGATGAACTGTGGAGCAGAGAGCAGAGGGCTCCAAAGAGGAGACTCTGAGCTGGGGGACCGAGGGCGTCCAGGCATGAGGAGGTGTTGGCTTGGGCTGGGCAGGGGTAGTGGATGGAGGGATGGGGAGAGAACTGTATAGGGGTGGCCTTGGGAATTTGTCTGATCCCACAAAACCCAGCAAAGAAGGAGACAGAAAAAGGAGCAGCCGTTCAGCCTCAGGCCTCTCTGGTCCCCAGCTTGGGCTGCCATGTTCAGGCTCAGCCTGGATCTCTGAGGACACATTGCACAGAGTTGAGTGGACACCACCTGACACTCGTGGGGTTCCTGGTCTCTGTGGTGGGCACACAGGAAGCCGGCGTGGCCTCTATGGCTGCTGTGTCTAGTTGATTTAACCCATCAGCTAAGGGGCTGCTGTTTGCGGGATGAAACCCAGGTTGCTCAGAACGCCAGCCCTGTGGAGAAGACCTCCCTCCTCCGGGCCAGATGCTAAACGGAGGTGGCACTGGGAGGGGCAGGGCTGTCCCTGGAGCTCATCACTGCACCTTCGATCTGTGTCTTCCAGATCTCCCCAAGGGAGGCCTGAGCAGAGAGACAGCAATGAGTTTTGTGGGGAGCTCTTTAAAGGGTGACAATGGCCACTGGCAGGGAACAGTTTTCCTTCCCCTCCCCAAACCCCCCTCTCCCAGACAATGGGGGTTAAATCATGGACATTCTACGAACAACTGGTCTGCAGGGAACTAATTGATTGCAATTTTCATTTTACTGGGTCCCATAATTCTTTATGATGCCTTCTTTTATGACCTGGGCGGTCTGGGTGCCGCGCTGCTGTGTAACAGGACGGTTGCATAATCACAGGATAATCAGCTACTTGCCAGTGGGACAAATGTCTTGTGTCATTAAGAGGATGCTTGGGTCTCACCTGTCACTCTCTTTTCCCATTGGAGACAGGTGTGTCAATCTCTGAGCTTCATAAGCCGTCTTGCTCTCTGAGAAGAGAGAGCTGCCTGCCTCAAAGGAATTTTGAGATGGATCTGAAATGCAGTCGCCTTTCCTCTGGCATTCCAAGATAAGTGGTAACATTTTTAGGAAACTTACGCTTCAAGATGGTTCTCCAGTCGTAGGTGACTCGAGACAAAATTTATTTAAGAAGAAAGGACCCAGCTATGCCTGCTTGTGCGCAGGGCGCTCTCTCCCCCCAAGCTGGCTGGGCAGAGATCCAGGGAGCTGGGTTATTAGGCAGGTTTTCAAAGACTTAGGTCATTGCTGCTTTCTCCTCCCTGCAAAAATACAAAAAGTCAGCTCCTCCCTGCTGCTGACTTCATCGGTTCTTGAACGCGCGGCCTCATTCATTCACTCACTCATTCACTCCCTTACTCCACACACATTTATCAAGTCCCTGCAGTGTGTCAGGCACTGGGGATACAGAGATGAATAACACACGTGGCCCTGTTGTCAGGGAACTGACTTTCTGGTAAGGAGGAAGAAAAGAGGAAGCCAAGAAAAGAGCAATGGGATGCAGTGTGAGCAGGGGAGAGGCAGGTATGGGGGTGCGATGACCCCTAAGGGTTCAGGATTCAGGCAGCTTCTGAGCCGAACGGGGTGGCTGAAGATGCCAAGGCTTGGGCGTGCAGCTGGAGACAACCTTGGGAACAAAGAGCAGAAGCTCAAGGGGAGTTCTGCTGGGGCTTGGTGAGCTGAATCTCGAGGGCCAGCCTTGCGAAGCAGGTTGGGTTTTATTGAGAAGGCAATGGGGAGCCAGTACAAAGCCTTTAAAGACTTCCAGTGCAGTGGGGTGGGGAGCGCCCTCGGAGAGGCAGACGGGGCACGAGGAGCTAGCTGGCGGTGCAGGCAGTGAGTAGGCCAGGAGAAGAAGAGGTGAGCTCCTGGGGAGGTAAGGTCTCCAGGAGATGGTGACTTCGGAGACATGGAGGTGAGAGAAGGGGGATTTGACTCCTGGGATTCTTGGCTGGGGAGCTGTATAGGTGATGCTGCTTCTATTTTTTTTTTTCTTTAGGAATGCTTTTGGCAGCAAGGACTAAAACCTAACAGTGACTTAAATAATAAAGCACTTAACTCACACAGTGAGAAGTCTGAAGGTGAGTCATCAAGGCCTCAATAGTGTCACCCAGGATCTTTTGTTCTTTCTGGTCTACCACAATATTTTTTGCTTCATGGTGGCAAGATGGCTGCTCCAGCTCCAGACATTTGCTTGACATTCAAGGCAAGAAGGGGAAAGAGGTAACTATGCCATACCTGTTTCCTTTAACCAAGAAAACAAAAGCTTTCCCAGAAGATTCTGCTTATTCATCAATGTTTATCTCTAGCTGCAAGGAGGCTGGGAAAATAAATTTTAATAGCAGATGCAAGCAAGCAAGAAAGGGACGGGGAATTTGAATGAGCAGTGTCACAAGAACAAGATGGAAATGTTAAGGTGAAAGCTCAGCATAGTCCAATGTCCTGGGGTCAGTGGGATGTGAGAGAAAAAGCAACCTCTAACCAAGGGGGATTTGGGGAGTGTATGATGCAAGGAGGAGCTTGGTACACTGGCCCAGGGCCTATCTGCCTCACCTTCACTCTGCCCCTTCTGTGCTGGGGCCTGTTTCTCAGCCTCCCCACGGGATTCCCCAATGAGAGGTACCAGAGGAGTTCTCAGTGGTAACCAGGACAAGTTCTAGGTCTGTTCATCACTGGTGGGATCAGAAGTGTAGATCTCCGTCATGTCAGAGGCACAGAGCCCCTGAGCCATTCCACCCCCTTTCTGCGGGCCATAGCACCCTGTGTCCGCATGAGGAGCTGGTCTCCCCTGAGTGCAGACTGGTGGGTTGGTCAACCCAGACACCCTGCCCTCTGCTGGCCAAGGAGTTGGTGGAGAGGTCTCGAGCGACTGATAGGAAGCCGGGGACCCCACCCCCTGGAAAAGCTGTTACAACAATGTCTGCTGTCCTGCTTGGGCCCCAGTCTAGTTCTTGACCCTATTATTCCAGTTCTGAGGCCCTCCCCCATCCCATAAATCGCTTTCTGCAAGTCTGCTATATGCAACCCAAAGAAACCTAAATGATGTACTTGGGGTGGCTAATTTCAGAGCTGGAGGCAACTCGGACCATGTGATCTGATAATTTTATCCTGTAGCTAAACAAATTGAGGCCCAGGAGTGAATTGAAGGCTGGAGAGTGGACATAAAGCTGGCTCCGCTGAGCGCTTCCCATGAGTCAGCTATTTTGCTCACTCCCTCTCCCCGCTACAAGGGTGGGTTAGAGGTCCCATTCTAGAGATAGGGAGCCTGGGCACACAAATGCCTAGCGAGGGCCTCCCTGGTGGCGCAGCGGTTCAGCGCTGAGCTATAGAGCTGTGGGCAGCAACACCGCGAGTTTGACCCGGGGTGCGGGGGGGCAGACATTCCCACATGGCGCAGCAGACCTCTCCTGCCTCGCCCGCTGCTCCCCTCAGCAGTGTATTTCCATTGATCTGCCTGTGCTGCTCCCCACTCTGTCTCTGGTGAACCCTCTCACCGCCCCGCGCCTCTGGGCTGTACCCCAGCTTGTAGCATAAAGAAATAAAATCTTTAAAAAAAAATGCCAAGCGACTCTCCTCAACTTGCACGACTTGAGCTGCTGGGCCTGAGTCTGGGTTCAAGCAATTTGGTTCCAGAGTCCACGCTATACTCTGCTGTGCTTTTCTTGGGGTACATTCTGGTCCCTGCCAAGTGGAAGGATGGCACAATATGGGATCACAAGCCTTGGAGTAGATAGACCTGGGGCTTTCACCAAAGCCTCACAACCTCCTTGGGAGACTGGCATAATCAGCAACCCCATTTTGCAGATGAGCAAACTGAGGCTAAGAAAGTACCATCTGCTGGTATATGCAGGCGCAGAAACCAGTCAGGTCTGTCTGGCCCCATCACAGACCTTTCCATCTCAAGGATTCGTTCGTCTCCAAAGCTGAGTCTACCTGGCCGGCAAGTGGGTGGTCAGCCTGAGGCTGGGGACACATTCCCGCGCCCACGGGCTCAGAGCTGCCTGTCATCTCTGAAGATGTAGGCTCCAAACAGCCAGAGCCCCTCCCCAACATCGGGCCTGCTGGGAGCGAGCTGGGAGAGATACAGTTGGCAAAACACATTAGCATCTTCCTCTCTGCTAATTAGTTTTGTGAAAAATTATTTATTTATCTATTCCTTTTCACCAGAGAGCAATTGGGGCTGCGGAAATGTGGTGACATGTTTTACATGAAAAGGAAGGAGCCACTCATGGGGAGGATTAAATCATCTCCCACGTGGCTAATGAACAGGAATCTGGGGGCCCATGAGGCGGGGAGCAGCAACCGTCCCCAGGCATGGATTAGAAGGGCTCTCGGTCTCCAGGGCTTTGGGGACACATGGCCACAGCTGAGGAGGGCGCCTGCGCTGGGTCACGTGTCTGGTGTGCACTGAAGGCCTATCTCAGCCCCAGGCCCTCGTTCCTGCTCTTCTGCCACTGCCTGGAATGTTCTTCCTCTCTCCTGAAGAGGCCTGGGCAGGAGGGCTGCGTTCTACCTGAGGGCTCTAAAACTTCCCCCAGAGGAGAAGCTGTTCCAACTGGTACTGGAGAGATAGGGAGGCATTTTCTAGGAGAAGAAGTGAGGAAGAGTCCAAGACCAGGTTTTAAAAGAGAGACACAGAGTCTCCAGCGTCGATTACAGCAGGCATGTAATACTCTAAAATATACCCCATGCCCCTTTGCTGTCTTTTCATCCTGTCCTGTGAAGCACCTGTCCACTGTCCTACAGATGCCACAGATGGAAAGTGAAGGAACAAAAGAAGCATCTTCTTGGCTTTGGTTTTCAAAAGTCTAAACCCTTCATGGTATGTATCACAGCTGCCCTCCCTCACAACCGTCAGGAAAGATGTGTGTGTGTGTGTGTGTGTGTGTGTGTGTGTGTGTGTGTGTGTGTGTGTGTGTGGCGGGAGGGGAGACTAGAAATTACTGCAAGGAAGGTGTGGGCATTCAACAGGCTATAAATTTCATCCAGAAATCAAGAAAAGGAAAGAAAATTAGAAAACAGATACCCTTAGGTGGTTTTGCTTTGCATCTTTACATTTTTATTTCTTGAGTTGATAAGTACATGACTGAGAATAGAAAACGCAAAAGGTACGAAAGTGTGTAGATGAGAAGTTCTTGCTTGACAGGTGTGTATGCTTTCAGAGCTAGTCTCTAAAAACTAGCAAATTTCTTTTGTTCTTCCCTTTTGAAAGAAAGATGACAGCAGACTATAAATGATATTCTTTATCTTGTTTTTAAAAAGTCTATCAGTACATCTTGGAGATGGCTCCATTTCTATAGGTAGCATCTTTCTTATTCCTTTTTAATGACCGCATATTATTCTATTATGTAGATGTATCATAATTTATTTAACAAGTCCCTATTGATTAGTTGCTTCTAATCTTTCACCAACACAAATAAAACCCACAATAATCTTGTATATAAGTCATTTCACCCATGTGCAATTGTGGTCGAGGGCAAGTGCATTTGTAATTTTGTTAGATATTGCTAAGTTGGTCTATGCAATATTCCATTATTTTACTACTCATCATCCATGCACAAGAGCCCTATTTACTCTCATATGCACCAACATTTCTTAGGTCAACTTACAGGTAAAATGGTATCTTAAAATATTTTTCTCATTTCGGTTGAGAATCCTTTCCTTTATGTAAGAGCTATTTCTATTTTTTTTCAATAAGCTCCCTGGTTAGTCTTCACCTAGTGCCCTACTAGCTCGGAGACTATTTTCTTACAGATGTGAAAGAGTTCTGTATACAATGGGGACTCTGCACCCCTGCCTTTTCATCACCTCTGTCTCTCTCTTATGGAGACGTAATTACTGAGACTTCAGTCTTGAAATTGGTTTTCTGTCCCCTCTACAGTTCTTCATCAGAGTTGTCCTCCCAATGTTAGGACACCAAATTAAACAACTCGATAAGAGTTGGTGGAATCAAGTAATCATGAGACCTTCTAAAAACCCCAGCCAACAAGAAAGCATGTTAGTCTGCTGCCCAACCCCCAAAGTAGAGCTAGGGCCCCAGCCCCTTTGCTGCCTGTATCCCTGGGGATACACTTTCAGGGGTCAGCAAAGCTGTCCTGATTTTTCTTCTCAGGGTGTCACAGACTCTGCCCTTGTCTGCAGAAAAAATATTGTGACACCCTCATGCTTCAACCACTGAGTCTGTTTTCTCATCTTGGTCCACTTGGTGATTGGCTGGCTGCTATAGGGGAGAAAGATCAGGAAATGAAGAATATGAGCTTTGGGATAACATGAGATGTGCTGAACACTGACCTGAGTGAGCTGACTACCTCATCTCATTTAAGTCTTTGAGTGACCCTACCAGTCCCATTTTACAGACTTAGAAACTAAGGACAGAGAGCTCAAATTTCTTGTCCAAGGTGCCGTAGCTGGTGCGCTGAGAATCCGGGGCCAACCTCAGGACATCCGACTCCCAAGCTGGCTCTCTTTCCCACTAGACGATTCACCTTAATTGGTGAATATTTTTGTCTTTTTCCTCTACAGAGAGAGAACAAGTATTCCTAGCTGTGGCAAGTAGGGTTCATCATGTATGCAGACTCTGATTGCCTACTTGTGGCTGCCTGGAGCACTGTCTTGATAAAGATCCAGGCTCAGCAGGAGGCGGTTGATTAATAATGCCTGCCTTTTGAAAGAGGAAGTAGCCCCAGGTGTACTCACAGTTGCTCTCTCTGGACTTTTACATCGAAATGGTTACCTCTTGGGTTTTACCTGGCAGCCTGAGTTCTTCTCTCTCCCTCTCCCCCCCCCCCCTCATTAACCCTCAGCCCCTTTGTTCTCTCTAGCCCACTTACTCATCCCCTTGTCTTCTCTGTACTCCCCCCAATACCGTCTGTCCTCCCATAGCCCAGCTGACCACTCCACCTCCCACGTGAAATTGCCTGTAGTCACCTGTGACGCGCTGATCTTTGTCTCCTTGGAATCTCTCCGGGCTGTGATCTGTAGCCAGGCTAGTAGCCACTACAGCACGAGTTCGATGCCTGGCCAGGGAGCTGACCCAACAGTTATGCCCCCAGGCCACCGGGACAGACCTCTTCCAGGGGAGCAGGTGGGGGGGGTGAGAGGGAGGCCGTGACTGGGTCTCTCTCCCAGAGTCTAGCAAAGACTGTGCAAAATGGATCCTCAACACATGTTTATCAAACCAAGACATGGAAGGATGAATGGGTGATGTTCTTTAGCTATTTCACATCTGTGCACCTTGCCTCTGTGGGCAGAGATGGGACTGAAACGAGAGCTCGGGGGCCACGAGTTATGGGACAAAACTGGCTTTTCCCCACCACCAGGAAGGCCCGCTTTGTGGGCGCGGCTGGCCCCAGCGCACATAGCCTGAGGGTCGGCCAGGCAGGCTGCTCTCAAAATGGCAGATGCAGCGGGTCTTCCACCAGCGAACGCATCCGATGTGGGCAGCCCCAAAGGGGCTCAGGGGGCAGTGGGGTTCCGCAGCCACCCCAACCCCACAGCAAGAGTGTATGTGCTGATCAAGATCCAGCAGCTAACCCCAAGCCCCACTACACTCTGCGGTGGACAATAACGATTTGTTAAAATCTGTGGTGATAGCTGCTAATGAGACCTTGTTCATAGGTGGTTATTGAGTAATCTGAGCGAGGCAGAGATAATAATAAATGCTTCTAGCGGGAGATCGATAAATATTTGACTGTTACAAATAGTCACAGAGACAATAATACTGCCACCTATTGATTTAGCAGTTTGACTGTACAGAAGTTATTTATTTCATCTATTCTTCAATGTTTCTATTTCATTGTCAATATTAATACATACTTTAAATCCGTTAGCTCTGGCTGTGTAACAAATAACTCCCAAATTTGTTTAAAGCAAAAATGATTTAAGACCCTTCAAATGGGTAAACGTTGTATGCAATTTAGGTCTTCATATAGGTGTTTAAAAAACACACACAAAAATAGCAAATTTGCTGTTTTGTTTAGCAAATCAGCAAAGTTTTTTTTCTTTAAAGATAATGTTCTGTGGACTCATAGGGCTCTCTGAGGCCCCTTTAGTGTGCTTGGGAGATCAGAACTACTTTTATAACAGTAGTAAGATATTCTCTACTTTCTCACCTCCATTCTCTCACTAGAGTACATGGAATTTTCCAGGGCTTCCATGGTCTATGATATTGTAATATATAGATGTACAAGCAGATGTGAGAATCCAGCATCTTTTATTAAGCCAGGTATTAATGGGATTTGTAAAAATGTAAAGCAATAAAACAATGCCACCTTCTCAACTAATGTTATTTATTTGGCAAAGTAGCTATTTTTCATTAAATAAATTATGTTAACATTTATGGGTCAATTAGGTTGTTATTTTAAGTGAACTAATATTTTAAACATCTCTATGCTTTAATTTTTACAGAGGTTATTACTGATAGAAATAACCCACATAAACAAAAGTTGTAATCCTGTAATCCTCAAGATTTAAGAGTGTAAAAGAGCTCTGGGACCAGAAAGTTTGAGAGATGTTTTTGTTGAGCAATGCAACAATTTAACCCAAAATTGCAAAAAAGAGATAATAGGACCATTGAAAATGGAGCTTTTCTTTAAATCAGCATTCCCACTTAAAAAAATTTGCCTTAAGGAACCGATCAGATAGACCTCGACCTATTTCTGCAAGTCTATTCATCACATTGGTTTAAGAGAGCTAAATATAAAAACAGTGATAATGTCCATCCGTATGAGATTGTTTCAAGAAATTTCAATAAATTGTTAAATAAATTTCAATAAACTTTGTAATAGAATCTATACAGTTAATAACAAATTACAAAATAGTGTTGCACTGTAATAAAAATGCTCACAATTCATTAAGTAAAAAATATGGTACAATTCAGTACCTAGAGTGTGATACTGTTTTTTTAAAAAGTAGTGCATCTATGTGTGCAAATGTCAAAGGATACAGAATGTTAATAGTAGCATTATTTATTTTCAAGTATTATATAAAAGCATGCATTGTTATACTAATTGCAAAGCTGGGGGGCAGGGAATGGATTATAGATTAAAAGACATTTAAAAATACATTAAGAAACAAAGACCTCTTGGGCCTCCCTCATGGCACAAGGGGTTAAGTCTCAGCACTAGGAAGCTATCAGCATCCACTGCAGCATGAGTTTGATTCCCGGCAGGGAGATTCCCACATGGCGCAGCAGACCTCTCCTGTCTCCCCGCTGCTCCCCTCAGCAGTGCCTGTTCTGCTCCCCACTCTGCCTCTGGTGAATCCTCTCACCATCCCCCCTATACGTCTGGCCTACACCCCAGCTCTTATATGCATAAATAAATAAATCTTAAAAGACTTCTTTAGACCACAGTTTTGGGAGTTGGCATTTGGGGCTAGGTTTATTTATCTAAACATTTCTTCCAGTCTGGGTCAGACTCTGCTGATCTTGGCTGGGCCACGGTCAGATGGTGGTGTGGCTTCTTCATGTCCGTACTTAGCTGCCAGTTAGCTAGGCAGTGCCACCTTGATTGGGGTGAAGGGGGTACCATGTGTCTCTCGTCCAGCAGGCCAGTCTGGGCTCCTTCAGTTGATGCCTCAGGATTCCAAGAGCAGCAAGAATGAAAGGAGCAGAAGGTGCTAGCGCTCTTGAACATTAAGCCTGGAAATTCCATTGCATCCCATTGATCAAAGCAAGACGAGATCAGCACAGATTCAAGGGGTGGTGAAATCGACGAGTTCACCTCTGATGAATGGAGCTGCAAAGTATTGCATCTCTTTCTGCTCTCTGCCACACTGTGATCCCGAAGATCCATTTATGTCACAAATATTTACTCTATGTCACGCCCTCTGTGGGGACACCGTCTTTGCTCTCAGTGGGGAAGAGACACACACCTCTCACTGAATACAGTTTCAGCCACTCAGCGTGCCAAGCACACAGTAGATGCTCAGGGAATATTCATGGAAGGAGATCTCGAGCTCCAGCCTCCGCTCCTGCAACCAGCCACACTAATAAGCTTGGCTATTGCTCCCCCTGGCATGATATGCCACACGGCGTAAGCAAATCATTTAGACGCAAACCCACATGAAAGCAAAGGAGGGTTTCTTCTAAGATTAACAACCAATCGCCGAGTTGTCAGGGAATGCAGCTTGATCCGGTACAAGGAAACTGCTGGCTGCTCTCCTTTAGAAGCAAGAGAAAAAAGCAAAGATGTATTCATTTTGGAGAAAATCATTATTGTTGGTTTAGACACAAGCAGACAAGCATATGAATAGAATTCTCTTCTTTGATGTTGCTTCTGGTTTTGAGTCTAAATGCACTAGAAGACAGTCTTGCTGGGCTGAGCTCGACAAACAAGCTTCAGAGAGAGGGGGGTGGAGGCTGAGGATCTTGTGTGTGTGTGTGTGTGTGTGTGTGTGTGTGTGAGAGAGAGAGAGAGAGAGAGAGAGAGAGAGAGAGAGAGAGAGAGAGAGAGAGCTTCAAATATTTTCATCTCTGAGAATAGCCCACAGAAAGCCTCTGCAGGTGTTGGTTTACTTTGGATTTTTTATTTATTAAGAAAAATCGGTGCCTTCTCACCCAGGAAGAAGGTGCTTGGAGCAGCTGCTCTGGATCTGCTGTCTGCCTCTCCCTCCCTGCCCGGTGCCTTTGGAGGCAGCCACTCATGGAGGCAGGACCACAGAAGCGTGGCCACAATCTGTGCCATCCAGAAAGTCTACTGTGCCCACTCTGAATGGCTCTCGGCATCTCCCAGAACACAGGCACTCTGGGATGTGGCTGTTCTGTCTGGGCCTCTTGTGGCCAGTGACTGCAGAGCACCTGGGGTTTCTTGCAAGGCAGAGAGGATGGGGAATGGAGGACTCTGGGGAGGACTCTGGGGAGTGGCTCCAGGGCACGGACTTGGAGCCTGAGGACCCTGCCACTTACTGCCTGGCAAGGTCAGTAAACTCTGGGCAAATTACTCAGTCTTGTCAGTCTCCATGCTCTTGTAAAATGGGGATAGCAGTTGTGTTTGTTGAGCTTATAGTAATTGCTTGGCATGTAATACTTGCCCAAGAAATAGTGTATGAACTGTGTAAAATGTATGTTTGTGAGGCCTTAATACCCACTCTGATGGTATTTGGAGCTGTGACCTTTGGGAGCTATTAGATTTGGATGAGCTTAAGAGGCTAGGCCCACACCCCACGCCCCACACTGCCATGATGGACCCAGTGCCCTCGTCAGGAGGTGAGAGAACCAAGCACACGCTCTCTCTCACCAGCACCTAACCATGAACCTGACTCTGACTCATTGTCCAGAACTGTGAGAGAGAATTTATTGTTGAACCCCCACCCCCAGTCTATGGTGTTCTCGTTATAGTCACCCCAACTAAGACAAGTAACCATGGAGTCTTGGACAGTGTGTCGGGGTGTGGCGAGACCTCAACAATCAGGGTCTGAGAAGCAGCTTAGCTTTGGGTTCTCCACCCTAGACACACACACTCCCCATCCGTACCCCATCTCCAGAAGCTGGAAGGCTCCCCCTCCAAGGGCCTATGGAGCCGAGTAAAGTGGTAGGTCTGTGGGGGGGCTTAGCCCATCTTGTCCAGGCTGGGCAGCGCACCCCAGCTGGCCTCCTCCAGGCTCAGCTCTCCCTCCTCCTGAGAAATACTGGGGGGCCCCTGTGCTCTTGAGAGACACTCAGGTTCCCTGACCGCCAGCTACCAGCTGGGCTCACTCTGTCCCTTATGACCCAGGTGAGAGCTGCTTGAATCTCCATCCCGTCCCCAAGACTTTGCAAGGCTTTTTTCTGTTTTTCTTTGACTCCTGGTCTCCACCTGTTATCAAATAGGATCTCCTCTATCTCCACCCTGCACTGGACCCAGCGTGGAATGTCACCCTATCACCAGACTGCTTTATCCCTCACAGGACTTTTGCCTCATCTATGAGCAGGACAAGAAGGTCATCCCAGTGCCCCAAGGAAGAGAACATGAAGGTGGCTTTGCTATTTCAAACAGTTCTTTGGTCATTCCTGTGACTGGGGCTCTGTTCTCCTCACCTTCACCCCCGGGGCCTTCCATGTGCCCTTGAAGGGAGTTCCTCCTCCCCAAAAGCAGTTCTCATACAGGCTGGTGACAAGTACGCCCCTCCCCAGATCACTGTTGTCAACACTTAGATGTTTACTGGTTACTCCCTGTCTTCTGGGACAATAAATAAAATTGGATCTCTGCCCCAGACAGATTGGTCAAGTAACCCTGGAAACGGTTCTCTGCCAGCAATCACGCAGGCACCAAAGGCTGTCCGAGGAGGCGCGGCATTCCTTTTATCAGGCAAGCTGAGAGCTAACACCCCGAGTGAAGGATTAGAACAGAAAATCCATCCCTTTGGGGTTGTGGCTGCAATTTTCTAAGTTCCAGACACACAAATACCCAATTAAGATGCCACAGTAAAGGACATGGGGATGGAATGGGTCACGTGATTTCCTTTCTTAGTAATCTAACAAGCTATTAGTTGCATCCCAACGAAGGGGTCGTTATGTCTTGAAACCCAAGTATGCAGATCTCAGACAAGTCTCTGAAGACTGGCAGAGTTCTCTCTCTTCTCTGTTACCTGTCAGGTTCGAGGTTCCATGAGTCAATAACCAGGCTTCCCTTTCTCCCTGATCACATCAGTGGTCACTGTGCATCTTCGCCCCCTTCTGGCCAGTTAGGGCCCCCACCCCCAGATTGTGTGCCCATGCTTGTCATCTTCGGCCATGTCTCTTTGAAATGTCATAGCAGGACACCAGTCAAGAGGAGGAATTAAACTGGTTTTCTCCAAGTCAACACTGTTATGGGTGACGAGTTTCTCTCTTGGGTGAGGGGTGAGGGGGAACCATTGCAATCGAATTGCGTTTTGGAAGGCAGGAAGGCAGGACTGGGATGGGAATATAACTGGAGATGCAAAGGCCCAGAGGCATCTAGATATCTCATAGGATAAGATTTGGCTGTAAGAAACAAGCAGAAAAGCAAAAATCATAGCAATTTAATACAGAATTCTATTTCTCTCTCATAGTCACCTGTATGGAGGTATGGCTTGTGAGGCTCTCATGGTTTCAGAGACCCAGAATCCTTCTATCTTGTTTCTCCATAAGTGACTTCAATTCCAATAGTTATCTTGTGGTCCAAAATGGCTGCTGAAGCGCCAGACATCACATCTACATTCCAATTAGGAGGGAGAAGGGAAGGGCAAAAGTAAACACATGCTCTCCATCGAGGGACGATTCCTGAATGGTAAATATGCCACTTGACATGGATTTCATCTTGCTGCAAAGAGAGGTTAGGAAATGTACTCAAGGCAGCTAAACATCACTGGTGCTATGAACTATGGGAGAAAGGAAGAACACCAGGCCTGGTTTTTCAGCTGGGAGGCTTCTGCACTCTGAGACCTTGACCAAAGGCGGCCAGGTGAGCACGTGGCCTTCCTCCTTCAGATGATGCTTTCTCCTCAGCAGCTGGACTGTGGGGTCTAGCTCAGTTCTCCCACCACACACCAGGAACCGTGGAAGGAAGAGATGAAGTCACTCTTGGTATCATATCTAGTTTGTTCCGGTGGGTCCTGCCTGCTGACAGAGAGTAAGTGCTCAACAGAGGTTATGCTTTGTTTTTGAAGACTTGATTTTTGGTAAAGCAGTTTTAGGTTCACAGCGAAGCTGAGAGAAAAGTACTCGGGAAGGAGACAACAGTAAAAAACGGTTGTGATGACTTGACTGCAGAAAACCTTTGGGGCGGGTATGGGGAACACAGGCTGCTTAGGGGAGGGCCAGAGAACCGGGATTCAGAGGATGCCCCCAAAGCCCGCCTGCCACCTCGGGGCCAGCCGCCTCCTGCTGCCCCATGCCCGCCCGGCTGAATGCCCGCTCATTCTCTAAACTGCAGCCCCAGCGCTGCCGCCTCTGTGACCCCTCCCCATGGCCCCCAAGGGTCCTGGAGATGCCTCCTCCGTGCACGGGGCGGGGGTTGGGTAGGGGGAGGGGGGGCTCTCTCTGGCAGGACCATAGCTTCCTTTTCAGGGGCTCAGGGTCAAGCGTCCCCTGCCCGCCGTGGTCTTTGCAGCAGACAGAGCGCCGATTCTCGAGCTGGCAGTTCCTGGAAGGAAGCCTCTTCCCTACGGCTGCCTCAGGAACACGTCCTGGGTTGTCATTCCTGGTGCAGGGCCCCGGGTGGGCAGAGTGGAGTGGGGTGAGCAGTGTGCTGGGGGACTGGTGTGAGGTGTCTCCCTTGGGGGTGTGTCACCCCCAAAATAAGTCTGAGCAAATTAGGAATAGCTGCTAAAGTGCATTTGAGCTACAGGTGTGCACATCTAACATGGGGGCTGGGTAAGATGCCAGGTCTGTGCCTGCACGTTTACTTCTATGCAGCGGGATGGGGCTTGCACGCCCTTTGTGGTTTCCAGGGGGATGGATTAGAAGGGTGTCCAGGCCTGGACTGGGGAGTCCAAAGAGGGTGAGAAACTTGGGGGGGACCCAGGTGGTTGCCGCAGAGCTGCTGTACACAGACGTGGGTTCCAGGCTCCCAGGCCCGAGTTATTTGCAGGAGAGCAGGTGAAAGTCCCCCTGAGGTTCGGTACCTGAAGCCACGTGCGTGCCCCGGGGTCCATATGAACCGGAAGCACAGATGACAGCTGGAGTCTCCTGCCCTGTGCCCTCGGGCCAGGCCTGGGCAGACATCTAGATTTCTGGGACCGCCGCATTCAGCCATGGGGGCGGGGAACAGGTACCCCAGCTCCCATGCAGCAGCTGGGCAGCAGCTAAATAGGTGTTTGCTGAGAGAACAAATGAATGAACCGATTTCTGACCTTTTAGATTCACGGTTTAAGCCAGTGGATTTCAACCTTTTGTATCTGTAGCAATTCTGATGATGAAATGTGGGGTAAGCCCTATTTGAAGGGACTAAAGAATGAGACTAAATCACACCTGTAGGCCACGCAACACCACAGTCCCCAGGGCCTGGGTCTCTCAGCATCACGGAAAGTGTCCACAATCACCATTCACCCCCAGTGCTCCCCCCTACCCCAGGGATTTTAGAATCCCTTTGGCCCATTTCCTTTGAACAGTGCAAAGTTAACCCTTCATAGGGGTCAGTTTCTGGAAGTTACCACCTAAGGAGAAAACACAGTTTCATCAAAAATTACCTGGAGAAATAATTGGATATGCCTAGTGAGTGCAAAATTCCTCTTTTGCACATACAAACTTCTGCCCTGCTGTGCGCCAGGGGCCTGCTCTGTGATGAGGTGCCCAATTTCACATCTGAATGCCCGATACTGTGCTAAGGTGTTCTGACGGAATACAATGACAGAGGGAATTCACTTCAATGAAATTCTAGAATCAGAATATCGACAGAGCTCTCAGAAGTCCTCCCAATTTCTGGGTCCCCAGCCTTGGTCAACCTAGGCCCTGCTGTGGAGGGGGACCCACTCGCCCAATTACCTGCTCCACGGGGCAGAGGTTACCAGAGGGAAGCCCTTTATACTCCCATGAATCCACAGCTTGATCTGAAATTCTGGAGCCACAAGCCCTGAGTTTAAAAAAGAAACCATTTATCAAGCTACAAAATCACTGCTGGAGATGGCGTGCAGGTGCCTGTTTCCAGTTGCCCCTCGGCAGGTGAGTCAGCTGTTTTCTCAAAAGGCCCAAAGTAGAGGATCCCATGTAGGGGCCACGGATCCCCAAGGGGCAGTGACACATGTCGGGGTGTGAGATCTGCGTGTCTCGCGTGCACACACGTGACCGGCTTTTTCAAAACAGTAGAAGCTGTCCTGGGAGCCAACTATCGTTGTATTCCGAATCACCAGGGAATCTGTGGGAACCTTTTGGGTGCTTCGTACGCCTGCAGTCAGCGTGTCCTGATTGCGCACCAGCAAGGGTTTGGGCTGGCACCTGCCTCAGCCAGGACACTGGTCCAAAAGCTGCAGAAAATGAGCTCTTTGCAGTCTCATCTGCCCCCTCCCCCAGCAAGGAAGGAGGCCGCAGTCCCGGCCATTCTGGGTTTTCCACGAGTTAGAGCAGCGGAGACTTGGGGAAGGACAGAGAGCTCCTTATCCAGGCCCCCAGACTGCAGAATTCCAGCGTCTACCACGGAGGGGACCCAGGGCAAGAGGGAGAGAGCCTGGTGTGTCCACACTCAGAAGGCCACGTAATCAGCCTTTGTCAGCTTCAGAATCCCCACCTTCATCGTCACTTTCTGCTTCTTTCATGCCTCATAGTGGATTTCCATTGCCTGCACAGGTGGCAAAGATGTTTCCTTTCAATGAGACGAATTTAGGTAAACAAGTAAATAGGCTGCTAGAAAAATATGAAATGTTATCACTATTAAATTATATAATTAATAATGAAATATGAACAATATTTAATAGTTTGTCTATTGTTTAGTATCAATTTTTTCTTCAATTATTGCTGATATTATTAATTTTTAATATAAATAATTACATAATTTAGAACAAGAATATAATACAGAAGTATAACATTAAATATAAATGAGAAATACTTTAAAATGGTTATTATTAATTTTAATTTATTGTTATTAATGCATATGAATAAAATAAAAGTAATATGCACACATGTATACATAATATATAATAAATATTTTATATGTATACATAAAATATAATAATATATATGGCAAAAATATGACACCTGAGTACACACATATATGTGAAGTTTAGAGAGGTGCATTTATTATTAATTATTTATTTAGTAGCTATTAATGACTTGCCTGCTCCTTTGCTTACTTGCTTATTTAGGGATTAGTACCAGAGGTTCGCGTCCTCTCCCGCATAGTGGTTTCCGGTCTCCAGCTCCGTTCTTGCCGTTGCGGGACCTGGCCACTAGGTGGGGCTTCTCCCTTTGCGTCTGAGCAGGCAGCCTTGACAATGGCTGGGCGCCACGTTTCCAGCTGCGAGTTATGCCACCATTTTTTGAATTCAATCCAAACCTTAATTATTCTTAGATTCCACAAACGTTACCTGCTATTCAGGTCTCAACCCAGTGTCCCCTTTGCAGAGAGGCGACCCCTCTACCTTCAGCTTGATCCTGTTTTATCACTGTCGCTGACCCTGGGCACCCTCCTCAGCCCCGGGCACTGGAAGGGAAACTCCTCCGCCGCGGGCGCACTGGCCAGAAGAGCCACACACGAAAGACTGTCGCCCAGTGGGTGACACCAGGCAAAAACCTAGCTGAAGGTCACGAGTCTTCAAGGAAGGAGAGCAGGTGTTAGAGGCAAACCTGACTCAATTTCAGCTGTTCTGCCTGCTGGCCACGTGGTTAGGAGTGGCAATCCGGATTCTGCCAGGCTGGTCTTCTCGTGCATGCAGTGGGGGCGATCGTCACTGTCTCCTCGGGTCATATGTAGGTCGGATGTGAGGCAATTTACCTCCGCACCTGCCCACAGCGGCACCTACCTGAGTGGACTGGTTCTCTGCCCTTTCTGGGGGAAAACTTCCAAATAAGCACAAAATCCACATTAGAAACTTGTCTTACTGTTTCTCGCTGCTGTGTTTTCTGCAGCAAGCTCAGAAACAGGTAATTAGCTTAGAATTGCTGGTAGAGAAGGGCAGACACAGCTCCCCATTGATGGGCCGATCTGGCTTGCACAGAGGTTTCGATTTGAACATTTTTATGGGAAAGCTGTTCCTTAAAAGATTTCTTCTAATTTCAAAAATGCCAGCTAATATGCATAATGTCCCCTTTTAATCTGGACCCTCACATGCCCTAACACTCCTGCTTGCTGTCCTGGACTTCTTTGGGGGTCTCAAATGCACCCCAGACCATTTGCACAAGCCAATCTCCTTCTCTCCCTGAAAATACCTACACAAGGCCTTCCCCAGGGGAAGTTTTCATCCATTCTTCAGGACTAGGCATACATGCCACCTCCTCCAGGAAGCTTTCCCTGATCTCAGACTTCACCGGGACACCCGCCCCTTTGGGTTGCACTCTTTAAACTTGTGCTACCTCCCCCTTGTCTAGCTCTTCCATTATTTGTTGGCTGATGATTTGCTGGTGGATGATACATGCAGCTGAAGCAGTTTGGCTTCAGCCTCAGAGTAACCACAGCACCAAGTTGGCTGCGTCAGAACAGCGGGTTAGGTATGCTCTGCCCCGAATATGTCAGAACCTGCCAGAACTGCATCTGTGTGCGGGATGTTTCCATGCCAACCAGCTGGGTCCTGGTGAGGAGCGCGAGCTTCCCCGAAAGGCCCCCGAAGTTAATTACAGATGTACTTCCATGAAGGCAGGAAACTTGTTTTAAAATCATGGTTTGTGAATTCATAGCTGCATCTCTACCATTGAGAAATTCATTCTCAAAGACAGAAAGACACAGGAAGTAAGCCCTGTGTTCCAGACCCAGGGCTGGGGACCCCAAACTAGGGAAGCTAGCAGCACTTCCCTTCCTCTCCCTGGCCCCCACCTCAGGTACCAGGGCTCAAGCCCCCGTCAGGCCCCGCCTTCTCCCTGCTCTTCCCTCTCCCTCTTCCTCTTGCTCCGAGGCCCTGTGGAGGAAAGTGTTTGGAGGTAATGGCTACGGTCTCTACAGGTTTCTTCTTGGCTAGAGATGGTGGGATTTCAGAGCAACCTGCCATGTTCTCTGGCCAAAGAAGTGTCTCCAAACATTTGCAGCTTAATTACCAGCCTCCTGATTGCAGCGTCTTCCCGGTGGGACGCACCTGCTCTGCCTTTGGAAGCTTGGCCTGTGTGTGTGTGTGTGTGTGTGTGTGTGTGTGTGTGTGTGTGTGTGTGATAAAAATTTTTGCTAAAAATTTCCTGTTCAGGTAAATACATCTGAACTGTGCAGGGCTTTTGGTACTTCTCTATTAAAGAAGTGAATTTTTGTCCTCTTGGATGACGGTCCCAGAGGAGATGCTCTTTTCTCATAAAGGACTCGTGGCAGTGGGCACGCTAAGGGAGGTCCTTGGAGTGGCTTCCCTTTCTGGCTCCTTCTCCTGTGCGCCTTCTCTGTGCTGATACCAGCAGACCCCCGGGAGCTCCCGCTGTCCCTTTGGGACACCAGGAATCACTGGGTGGGGTCTCCTGTGCGCCGAATGACTGGGGCACATGACCCCGCTGTCCCTGCCTCTCCCACACGCCCCACACCCCTGGCCTGCCCATGGCCTCAGAGTCCAGGCCTTTGAGTCAAAGTGTTTGTTGATCGGCTTCCTGGTTTCTGGATGCCAGCCTCTTTCTGGAATCTTCCCTCCCCCGTGCTCCCTGTTCTGTAGCCGGGGAGCCAACTCCAGCCCAACTTCTGGAGCCCCTGACTCCACCAACATCCCATTTCTTAAGAATTTACTGATTAATCAAATTGGTCATTTTTTAAAAGATTTATTTTATTTATTTATGCATACAAGAACGGGGGTATAGGACAGAGGTGGGGGGTGGAGAGGTGAGGGAGTGAGAGGGTTCACCAGAGACAGAGTGGGGAGCAGAACAGGCGGATCGACTGAAACACAATGCTGAGGGGAGCAGCGGGGAGACAGGAGAGGTCTGCTGCGCCATGAGGGAAGCTCCCTGGTGGGGCATTGGGGAGCCAACTCAAGCTGCAGTGGCTGATAGCGCTGAGACTTTAACCCCTGCGCTTCCAGGGAGGACTCATCCAGACTTTTCAGAGAAGCTGTTCAATGACTTTGGAGCAGGGGGGAGAGCTCAGGGGCCAGAAAGAATGATAACACTCATTCGGGACTCAGGGATTTGTCTCAAAAATGATCAGAAGGTGGCTCTGGAGGGAGGGCTGGCTGGCAAAATGCTGCTAGAGGATGTTGTTGCCAAACCAACCCAAATGCCCATCCCCAGGGCCAGGGCCAGCGCAGATGGGAGGTCCCAGAGACCTAACTACTTAATACATAGAACTGCTCTTCCTTTCAGCTTAGCAGCACTGAGGCATGGAAATGTGGAGCCGCTACTTTAGAAAAAGGCTCTTTGTTCAAGACGCGCAACTTTTCTTGAAGTTTCAGATTTATTTAGAAACAAAACAGGAAGCCCTGAGAAGAGCTCACAGTGACTACAGAGGCTCTTTGAGGGGGCCCTCCTACCAGGAGGGCAGCGACGCCCTGCTGGGGGTCCCAGGTGGAGGATGAGTTGACCCGCCAGGCTCTGGAACTGCCACCACCACACTGGAACAGAGGCCCTGCGTGCACACACCTGACACATTCCCTGTGGCAAAACAGGCGGGGATCAGCTGGTGCCATTCGATGCCGAGGATTACACTACAGGAAAACCACAAATTGGCCATAAGAGGGCAGAATTGTTAACTTTTTGTCTTATAAATTTGGGGAAGCATTTGGAAGTTTGGGGGGAAAAAACTTCTTTGTGGGTGCAAGTTCTCTGTTGAAGGGGCCAGCGCATAATTTGATAAAGGAGGAGGTGAATGCAAAGGATTGACTTACAACTCCCCCAAATCAGGTGGCGGGGCAGGCTGGTAAAGACCGGCTTCAGGCCTGCCAAGCACTGTAGCGGACAGCTCTCTTGCCATTTTCTTATCGAACAAAATGAACAATGCACCAGGCACACCCCCCATGGGGTGGTCGCCAGCCTTGGGTGCTGAACTATTGAATCGATTCTGAAAATTACACTTAGAAGAGTCAGTGCAATTTAGAGGGACCATGGAGAGCAGTGGCCTGAATGATGAAATGGCCGAGAGTCACAGCAAACCCAGATCGGGAAGGGGACAGGACACAGTCCACCCTGCAGGAGAGGTGACCTTCAGTGGGGCCCATCTCTACACTCAGATGTGAAGCTGCAAAGCAAGGTTTACTGGGGTGCTTCCCAAGGGCAGAGCCGAACCAGCAGATGGACCTGACTTGAGGCAGAGACTGCACTGTGTGCAGCAAAGAGCTTCTGCTATTTGAGCTGCCCCATCCCAGAGTCACCCCTGCGGGGTAGGGGGGGGGTCCAGCATTTTGAGGACCTCAGAACAGGTGCCCGCGATGCCTGCACAGTTCGGGGTCCATACAGAAGTGGGTGGGGACAGGGGACCTCCCCACCTTAGCTCATCGGTGTGAGAGCCCCCCGTGGGCACAGCTGGAGTCCCTTGTACACTCCTTGGCCGGAAGGGAAGCTGGCGGCAGAGCAGAGGCCAACAAAAATGTCCACAGAGGCGCGAGTCCGCGGCTGCCTGTGTACCCTGCCGGCTAGACTCACCTTCAAGTAACTGGGAACCTGCTACTGGCTGGATTCGCCCCCCACTCCCGTCCCCTCCCACCCCCCATGTGCCCCCACCCCCTTTTATATACAACCTTTGTATAATGCGTTATGTTCATGACAGAGGCAGGCATCGTTGCTTCCGTTTGGATGGGTGGGCTGGAGGCGCCGTCCGCGTAGGAGCCTCCTGCAGCGGTGAGCACGGCGCGGTGCGCGCTGGGAGCACCCGCGCCTGGACCGGCCCGCCTGCTGGCCACATCTGTGCGGGCCCCCTCCTGCACTCTGGCCTTCCTGTGCAACCTTGCGCCTCCCGCCAGTCTCTCCTTGAGGCCCTTCCTCCTCCACGTCATCTGCTCTGCTCTCTGGTGGGAGAACCTCTCCCCAGCCTGGCCTTGGGGCTGCAGGAATGGGGCTGAGTTGGGTGACACCGAGCTTGAGTTGACAGAGCCAGCCCCAAAGGGGGATGTGATATGAGGTGTCGGCCGGAGCTGGAGGAGGAGGCTGAGGAGATGGCTGGTTCCAGGAACACTGGGGGCAGCAAGGCAAAGGGCACAGGGGCATAGGCGTTGCCATTGCTCTAATTTGGGCTTTCATAGCTGCGAGCCCATGACCAGTTGGGGGGTTACACCTCTTTGGGACTCAGTTTGCTAATCCATCCAATGGGGCTAACAGCAAGTCCTGTGCCAGGCCGTCCTGAGGAGCAGGTGGAATTCCACCTGCGCAGGCCCTGCCTGTATGTCCGAGGTGCTGGCGGAATCTTAGCTTCATCCTTTTCTCCTTTCCCCAGGAAACAACGGGGTTCTGGAAGCTTGGTGGGGTTCCTTCCTCTGCGCTGTCTTGGAGAGCAGGAAGGAGGAAGCACCAAAGGAGCAGGAACAGCGACAGCCCTGTGTTTAGGGGGCACAAAAATGCACTGAAAGCGCAGATCGAGCTACTGTATAGGAATAATTATGGCTGCTATTTTCGTGCATTTGTTTAATAATGTTCATTTGGCGACAGCCTGATATTATAACATCTTCTCCCACGTGGAGGTGGCTTTAGTTCCCGTCACCAGAATCCATTTGCTTTTTTCCTGTGGGGCTTGGGGCTTGGGAGCTGGTGACTCAGAACAGGAGGGGGCTCCAGGAAAGGCCCCTCTCCTTGCGGGGGCGGGAGCAGCGGGGGTGTCAGCTCCTGGCGAGGTTGCCCTAGGTCTGGGAGAGCATAAGCTCACCTCCTGCTTGGGAGCGGCCTTCTAGAAGCTGGCAGAGAAGTGGCCGTTCTTGAGTCATTTCATCAGGGCGGACTTCCTAGAGGAGAGCTTGTGACGTGGTTGTTTCGTGGCCAGGGGAAGAAAAGCACAGAGGCCAGGCAGGACACGGACGCCCCCAGGGTTTACCTGGGAAATGAAGACCGTATGTGAGGGAAGAGTGAGGGTTGCCCAGCACGGTTGGCTAGTGGATCCTGTTGCTGGAAGTAACACAAATATCCACCCCTGGGGACATGCACCTCATAGGACAGGCGGTGCGCAGCTGCAGACCTGCACAGAGAACAGACAAGGGGAGGTGTGTCCGGACAGGTGTGTCCCAGCTTATCCCCCAGGAAAGAACGACGCGATGACATCGGCATTTTGCAACCACCGATAAAATACTGGACCTGGCCCACTTCTGACAGTAACTTCACGAAGGAAAGGTCCCCCGGTGTTGACGGCTTCCTGAGAATAATCAAAATACCCAAAGTAAGAGGCTTGGAGAACTCCTGGCTTGGTGAACACACCATGTGCCAGAAAGGTGGAGGACCCTAACTTCCCAGGGACCGAAGCTCCTGTACTCAGGGCTCTTCCATACCTCGCCCTTTATGTCTCTGCATCGGGCCATTCATCTGCATCCTTTATCATCTAACACATCTTAAATGTAAGTAAGCGAGATGCTTTGTGAGCTGTTCTAGCAAATGGTCAGATCCAGGGAGGGGAATTAAGGGACCTCCAATTTGTAGCCAAGCTGGGAAGAAGTTGTAGGTAAGGGGGGGACCTCCTTCCTGCAATATGTGTCTTAATAAGGGGGGGCAGTCTTGTGGGCCAGACCCTTTCCCCTATGGGGGATATGCTAACTCCAGCCAGTTACTGAATTGAACTGAAGGGTAAGACACCAAACTGGTGTCACCAAGAAGTGCTTGGTGTGGGAAAACCCCTTCATATGTGGTAGCAGAAGTATTATGTGTGAGAGGAATGGAAAAAAAGGTGAGCTTTTCCCTCACAGGTTTGCATCAAGAATAGAGCTAGGAGATTAACAAATAAAGAGCTTTCAGAGGAATGATACATCATTCCCTCTCACAAAGATCTTTCCTTCTCCATCCCTTTTTTTTTAAAGATTTATTTATTTATGCATACAAACTGGGGTATAGGCCAGAGGCGTAGGGTGTTGAGAGGATTCACCAGACACAGAGTGGAGAGCAGAACAGGCAGATTGACTGATGTACACTGCTGAGGGGAGCAGCGGGCGAGGCAGGAGAGGTCTGCTGCGCCATGTGGGAAGCTCCCTGGCTGGGGATCGAACTCCTGCTGCAGTGGCTGAGGATAGCCTCATAGTGCTGAGACTTAACCCATTGCGCTACCAGGGAGGCCCCCATCAGCCTTTGTGTGGGGACCTAGGCTATTTCTCTGACTAGAACGTGGGTGCTTTGACCATCCTGGGCATTTAGTACTACAGATAGCAGCCATGTGAGACAGGACTTGTGGCACACTGCAGACATCATTACCTGTGTGACCATCAGCTGTCCTGTCTCAATGTCGTCCTCTGTATAGGATTGAGAGGGTTAAATGAGATCATGCTTGCAAAGCATCTGCTGTGTGCCAAGCATCTCAGGCCTCACAGACACCTTGGTGAAGGCAATTTCTGATGACGCCCCCTGCTGGATTTGAAGCTGAAGCTCTGGTGTCTAGCCTGATAGTCACAAGAACTGTGCATTCAATATGGCAAGCCCACTTTACCCGCTCCTATGCCTGACCTTGTAGGATGCCAAGGAACCTTGATCCTAATTTAAGGCAACAACGATTGCTTTGGATTTAGTAGATGGTCCTATCTGAAACCTCATGTGGAGTTTGTTTCATTTAGTCTGTTTGCCAATAACTTAATCCAAAGAAGACTTTACATCGTTTATTTTTAAAAAATTGACTCCAAAGTGTTTTCACACAGATTCTCTTGTGTTTGAAATAGGGTAGGAGGTGTACGTGTGAGTGTGGGTGGATTTAAGACAAAAATTGACCCACGTCCAGTCTGCAGAGAAGTCTGTGAAACATGGTGTCTTTATTGTCCCATCAGAAACCTCCAAAGCCTTCAAGCCTTGTTCTTTTTCCAACTGCTCAGTGCAAAATGAATTATTCAAAGATCAGTGATGACAATTGGTTTAAACTCTGCAGCCACAGCCCTGAGACTGCAAGGTCATTTCTAAGCATCCGTCAGGCCTTCTCAGGTCCAGAAACTCATCCCTTGGCCCTGATGGTGAGGTGAAGAGCATCTTGGCTCCCGAATGCTGAGCAGGGCTGTCTTCCTTCTCAAGGGCGGTGAATACCAGCTCACTAGGGCAAGGGCCTGGGCAGAGAGGCTGAGCGTGAGCCCAAGGGCCAGAGGCCATGTGTACGGAGATGGCCTGTGTGGGCTGGGATGGGGTGAGGAGGTAGCCCAGGCCTCCAGCATCTTCAGTTGCCCATTACCCTTCTGTCGCCAGACACGTGAGTAAGGAAGCCTTGGAGGTGACAGTCAGCATCTGACTCCAACCACCAGACAGATCCTGAGTGAGACCCATCTTGCTAATGTTGTTTTTGCTCCCAAGGAAGTCTTTGAAGAAGTGACAGTTGTCTCTTCCTTCTGATGTTGTTGCCTGTTGATGTGACTCTTGGAGTTGCTTCCGCCATCTTGCTACCAGTGGCCATCAAGCCACCATAACCCAAGGACGGCACAGGCTTAGGATGGACGGGACATGGGCCCCTGAGGGCGTCACTGAGTCACTGAACTGGCCAGTCCCTGGACTCACACCTACGCTTGGCCTTCCTGATGTGAATATAATACTTAATTGCTCAGGGCAGTTTGAGTCAACTGGTATTTGCTATTGAGCATGTCCCATCTGCCATAGTGAATGAACCAGAACCCAGCTGCATCAGCTCTGGAGAAGGAGGCGCTCAAAGGCTGCGTCCATAGGCACTGGGATGTCAGCTAATTCTTGCCTCCTCCCTAAAGCCCCCTCACCACCCAAGAGAACAAGGGAGTGGGGAAAAACCCCTCCCAGTCCCTGAGCAGGGTGAGGGCTGGGAAGGGCAGGGCTGGGCCACAGGAGTTGGCTAAACTTGGGTCCTAGGATGGTGACTCTGAGGCACCAGTCACCTGGCCAGCCCAGAATTCCCCTCAAAGGTCACACTTCGGCCCACTGCTCCCCAGGGAGGGGCGCCAGGGTAGCTGGAGACACAGAGGCTCCCAGAGTGCCCTGGGTTTGCCCAGAGTGAGTGGCTGGGCGGGTGGAGGAGGCTCTTCCTCTAGCCTGCGGGCAGCTGGCCGGGCAGACACGGCAGCTTCTCCCCTTGAACCTCAGTCCCCCCAGGTGACCTCAGCGACTTGCCTGCTGATTTGAGGCCAGCAGGTGCTCCTCGCACCAGTGCTGGGATGAGCTTTCCCGGGAGCCATCAACTCCCTCCTCCTACCCAGCTCTCAACTGCAACGAACTTCACCTCCCAACAGGCAGCCACACCTGGGGCAACTTTCTGCTGGGAGGCCTCTCTTGGCCTCCAAGTGCCTCCTACCCTTGAATTGACCTTGAAACACTAGAGTTGGGCCTCCCTTCCCATAATGCTGCCTGAGGGGCAGACAGGGATGGAGAAGCTCCCTCCCTCCCTCCCCGGGTGGCTGAGAGGAAGGGCCAGGCAGCCTCCTGTTACCGGGGCTGCCATTTGCACCCTGTTATCTTGCCTTGATCTTCCTTGGGGTCCTCCTTTCTTACCTAAATTCCACATTGCTTGGGGCATCATTTGGCTACCCCTGGCGAACTCTAGTTTGGCTGAGTTTTGCCTATAAAACCTTTATAGTTGGGGACATTGCCTGGAGATGATTTTACTAACCCTTCATCACACAGATGAAAAAGCCGAGGTCCCGACTGCTGGCAACACACAGAGGTGGCACAGAGCCCTGAGGGAGCACAGGCCTCTGACAGGGGCTCCACTGTCGCCCTGGAGCCAGCAGGCCAGAGGACCCCGTTGCCTGCAAATTCAAATTCCCAAGGCAGGGCCACCCAGGCAGAAAATCCAAGCTCCACGGCAGAGAGGGACACGAGCCTTTCCTAACCCATGAGATGGCAGAGTAGGCCGAGGAGGGTAGGCGGGGCTGCAGCGCAGACGCCCAGGGTCCCTGCCGGCAATGAGAGCCAGACCCCAGGTTCCCGATCCGTCTTGGTGTGGGGTCTGCAGGCGGTGGCGGCTGAGCCCCACCTCTCTGGCTGAGCCCGCGCTTACGGTGCCGGCTGGGTCCCAGCCTGTCTGGGTTCTGCACCAAAGCACGTTCGGTGGAATCTACTGGTCTGTCCATTCCAGAGCCCGCTCAAGAACTTAGTGTTTGTGCTCTAGAGGCTGGGAGCTTCCCAGTGGTCATATGGCATGTGAGGTGCCCTGACTGGGTGCGGGGCACAAGTCAAGACTGGACCAAAGGGGCTTGTGCACCGCCGGGTCTCAGCTGGAGGGGCAGCTTGAGGAGGAGCGGACCCCTTCCCCCTGCAATTCTTAGGGCAGAATGCCAGTTCCCTTGTCCTCTCTGCCCTTATCCACTTGCGATGGTTAATTTCATGTATTGCCTTGGCTGCAAACTGGCTGAGGTATTTAGTTAAACCATTTCTATGGAAGTGGGTGTTAATGAGTTTAACCTTTAAATCAGTGGACCTGGAGTAAAGCGAGTTGCCCTCCCTGGTGTGGGTGGGCCTCGTGTCATCAGTGGAAGACCTGCTAGAGCAGAGACTGACTTCCCACGAGCCAGGGCACCCCCAGCCCGCGGACGGGACCTGCATCAGATTTAGGACTTGCCAAGGCCCCCCCGGCACGTCAGCCAAGTCCTTAAGTTTTTATATGTGTCCCTGTTTGGTTCTGTTTCTCTATTTCACCTAATTAGGGAGAAGGGGAGTCACCCCTCATGGGGCCCTTGGCCATACCCCGTGTGACACATGTGAATCTGCCCTGGCTCCAGCCCGTCAGCCCCGGGTGCAGCCTTGGGGACAGACAGCCTTGGAGGCCATCAGGTGGTCTGTGTTTATGTGGGGGTGGTAGGGTGGCCCCTGCCTCACCCCCGCAGCAAGGAGAGGGCGGCGAGTGGGTGGAACGCCAATGGCTGGTGGCCTCAAGTGGTTTTATTCCACAGTTCCTCAGACTTTGGATATTAATCTCCCCCTCCCAATTTTTGAAGATGATTAAAAAAACTCTCCAATGTATTATTTTTTTTAACTGCCCGAGGAAACAAGTGATCAGAAAGAGTATTAAGGAGGGAGCCCTAATGTATGATTTCTGAGTTTATCCACTTTAATATTTGATAAAAACCTTTTGATGGTGGAGAGGCTGCAAAGGAGCCTCTGCTCTGAGATTAATTTATAGAAAGAAAGAAAAACGGTGACAGTTACACAATTATCGGTACAGCCGTGCTCCCCAGGAGGGAGGAAATGACCCAGACCCCACTCCTAAGATAAGTGTCAATTCACGTTCCCGGAGGAAAAGCTCGGCTTGGAACTCAGCGTCCAGGCCGATGCAGGCCCGGCCAGAGGTCACGCAGTCACCCACGCGCGCTTCGGGGCGGGTTCTAGTTTCCCGTGTGCACAAAATCGAGCCTGGCACAGGGCCACAGGGGCAGAGGCAGGGTGCGTGGGGCGACGGGGATCTCGGGAGCAGATCACTGACAAAGACGGGAGCTGAGCACATCTGAACCCCTGTCCAGCCTGGCCTCTCCGGCCACGCCCGCCCACTGCTTTGCTGGGGGGAACGTGCTTTCTGTATTTTTCTGTCAACAGGAGCCAGAAAGCACGATGGAGCACAAAGCTGGGGCTTTACACTTGCTATCGGTTTACTGGCAAGGGGTGAGAAGTCACATTGGGAGCAATCTGGAACTTTCTCCAGGCTGAATTGCCAGAGTTGAGTGTGTGTGGGGTGGTGGTTTTGGAAATCAGTTGGGCCCAGCCCCTCAGACAGAAGGAGGTTGCCCGAGGATCCGCGTTGAGTTAGTGGTTGAACTGGGACCAGAAAGGGCTTCTCCGCTCTTCCCTTCTTGTCACGCCCAGAAACAAACACAATAACCCAGCTATTCACGCTGCCTACTTGACCCCCACTCACACATCCCCAATTCCTATGGAGAAACCCTCCAGGACATCAGAATGTGACAACTTGGAGCGAGATTCTTTAAACAGGCGATGCGGAGAGGCGGGCGGCCTCCTGAGGGGCACCTGGACACGGTGAGTGTGTGAACAGAGGCACGGCCACATGAGGACACCCAGAGGAGAGGGCCAGCTGCCGGCCAAGGAGAGCCTTGACCTCAGGCTCTGGTCTCCAGGGCCGTGAGGAAATAAAAGTGTGTGTTGTTTAAGCCCCTGGCCCGTGGCGTCTTGTGAGGGGGCACTGACCCAGGAACCCCCCAGAAGTGCATTTTCTGTACTGATTTTTGATGCCCACTTGCCTCCACCATGGCTGGTGCAGCCAGAACCTGCAGAGAGCTGGGAGCTCAGGAGCAGGGAGAGAAGCTGGCCTGGCAAAACTGCACCCTAAAGAGACTGGAGGTGGCACCTCCTCAAAATTGTAAGACCCAAAATGTGCAAGGTCTGTGAACTGGGGGGCCCCATCTGTCAATGACCCTTCCCCATGGATTCCTCCAAGTTATCGCCTACCTGCCCCCTCCCACTCTCCCCCACCTCAGGTTTTCTGTCAGGACAAGGGACATCTTGTGGGCATTGTGCCGCCTCATCTTCTGGAGGCTTCCATTTGCCAATGTAAGTCCCACACCAGGAGGCTGCCCTATGTGGGAATAAGCTGGCCCCAGAGCTCACAGGGGCCCAGGAGAGCAGCTGCACCGTGCCGGGTCTGGCTTGCTTAGCCTCAAGATGGCGTCGGCAAATCTAGCTCCAGACCCCATGCAGCCTCTTGGTGGAATAGACATCTGTCTACACGATTCGATTTAGGGCCTTCTACTGCAATTGTTGCCCCTGTGAATAGGGACGGTAACCCCAGGGCCTGACAGGGCCTGATAATATTAACTCGGACCAGCCAAATTCTGAAATTCTCATGGTCAGAGTCACTTCTTGGGGTTAAAGCATTAGAGGCTGCTTTCAATGTGTCACCAAGGGGCCGTACATATTAAGATATCATCAGCCATTAACGCCTCTTTGTGACTTCATCAGGTGGCCTCAGACCCACACTCAGCCCCTGCCAGACCGAGGTCTCGGCTGCGTGCTAGTTTGGGGGGAGGAGCTGGGAAGATTCTCAGCCTGTGGGGAGGAGGGCGTGGAGAGCGCAGACACACATGGAGGGACGTGGTGACAAAGAGGATAAGGATTCCACAGGGAGCACTGTGTGGGGATTCTGATCCAGCCAGACTTTCCCTATCAGAGTCGGCTTCGGCCCATGGCCGGGCCAGGAGTGTGGCGAGGCGCAGGCCACAGAGCCCAGGTGGGTCTGTGCAAGAAAGTTGGCATCACAGAGCTGGCTTTGGCCTGGCGCCGTGAAGCTGGGTGTGCAGGGGTGGGCACATGGCTGGAACGCCCACCTCTGCCAGGAAAGGGGAAGGACACTGCTGACTGGCATCAGGCGGGGTGTGTGTGTGTGTGTGTGTGTGTGTGTGTGTGTGGCCACACTTGTCTCTCTGCCAATCATCTTGCCCGCTGGTTCCAGCCCCCTGACACGCCCCTAGCGCGGGCAGAGGGCTCCGGGAGAAGCAGGGGGACAACAAGGGTCAGGGAGCTACAGCGAAGCTTGGGGCAGCCTGGGCCTTTGAACCAGGGGCCGGCAGGGGAGCACGGAGGGGCTGTCCGTCCGTCTGTCCACGGGCGTGGAGGAGGCGGCGCGCTCAGCACGGGGAGGAGGACATCTGGTCGTAGTCGGGGCACTTGAGCAAGGCTGGGTAGTTGCTGTTCATCTGCAGGGAGGCGTCGCTGGAGATGTCGGAGGGGCTGCGGCCGCGGACCCAGGTGTCGGGGTGCAGGAACTGGCCCGAGTAGTCGGAGCAGTTGCTGAGCCTCGGGCGGTAGAAGCCGGGGTGCGGCCTGTACATGTCCTCCGCGGTGTACCTCTTCATGAACAGGTACACGGACATCACCCCAGCACTCTGCAGCGAGGGGGGAGCAGAAGAGAGCTCAGCAGGGGCGGCCTGGCCTGGTTCCTGCCTGGCCCTGGTCTGCAGGGGACGCAGCCAGGAGGGCGGTGGAGCGGGGAGAGGGGGTGTGGGGTACGAGCAGGGCCCCCAGAATTCCTGCATGGAGGGGACATGTGCAGGTAAGAGTGACACACCCAGGGTGAAGAATGTCGGTCAAGTGGGGGCCCAGTGTGCCCTCCTGCCCCCGCTGAGCCCCGGCAGTGCCGCCGGAGGGGTTTACCTCTGTTAAGAGGAAGGAGATGGCGGCGAAGGCGAACGACCAGCCGTACTTGTAGCCGAAGTAGCTCTCTGCGTCCTTGGTCCTGTTGAGCATCTCGTCGTTGATGCTGGAGATGTAGAGCACCAGGCCCACCACCAGAGACAGGCCTGGGGGGAGGCGGGGTGCTCAGAGAGGGCCCCGGGGAGTCTGCTGCTGGGGCGCCCACCTCCCCTTGGGATTCAGGAAGAAAGCTCTGGCCTTGGCGTGACCAAGCTCTCAGCTGGGCGCGCCTACTGAAGACGCTGTCCATTCCATTGCCCTCCAGAAAGCAGGCAGTCACAGGTGCTCACAGCCTCACCCCCAGATTTGCGTGCCTGAGCCCCACCCACGGGCACCTGACGTTACCTGCAAAGCCTGCAGGGGACACTGATATGCTCCACAGAGCAAGCACGTGCCTTTCTGCTAAACTGGGGATAGACTGGACTCCCCCGGCAGAGGCGACCAGACCCTCCAGCCCGTCACTAGGGCTGGGTGGGGACGAAGAGGCCCTTGGTCTTTGCAGCCCACCCAGCCCTGGGCGTGGCCCCCTGAGACCAGAGGGCAGGAGAGGACAGCAGGTCAACAGAGATGGCACCGATTCGGGCCAGCGTTAAGCCAGGAGGGGTCGGGGGCAGACTCCTGCTGCGGTGGAGCAGTGATGGCGCGGGCAGCGGGCCTGTCAGTTAGTGATTGTAATTGAACCAGGACATAATTAGTTACTCTGCTTTGAGTTGTTCCAGTTTCCTTCCACTCACATTATTGCACCAAGACATCTTAAAGGATGAGTGTTAAAGCAAAACAGGTGTGATTCTAGCCTTCTTTGGCACTTAACGCATGTGCAAGTCTGTGCATCCTTGCTCCCGTTTTCATTAAAACAGTTTCATGTGGTCCAATCAGTCTGAGGTTTCTGATCCTATAGCCCACTGAGAAAACTCTCAGGTGCCTCAAAGTTACAGCATAATCTTGATGATTGTGAAATTCATGGAAAGATAAAGGCATCTGTACCTCGTAGACTAGTTGGAAATATCACCAGGCAGAGTGTGAATTGAGGACACTGAAGATGTTCAATAAGTAATTGATGGATAACCTGTGCCCAAGAACTGACTATCCTCCATCCATCCATCCATCCATCCATCCATCCATCCATGCATCCATCGTGCGAGCCAGCCATTTTCCCTCTGTGCATCTCTCTTGAATGCTTCCCTGCCCAAGTCCAGGGATCTAGGACACCTAGGTTCATGCCCTGTGACTTCCTTGATCTGAGATATCATCTCCCAAAGAAAGTCCTCATGGGAAGGTCACCTTGCAGGAGAGTCTAACTTTACCTGCTGCGTTCTCTCCCCTTTCGCTCTGCGCACCCCTCGTGGTCATCTCACCCACATCAGGTGGGCTCCCCAAAGCCCTCTCAATCCTTCAGGCTCCCGTCCCGCCTCAACCTCGCTTCTTTACCGAAGTCCTCCTCACCCTTCAACTCCTCTCCCCCTGGTCACCTGCCCTGACCAGCCTTTGTTATGAGTCTCGATCGCTGCTGTTGGCCCCCTTTGCGCTCCTTGCTGACTGCTGTGCTCATATTTCTGCTTTTTTTTTCGGTCTCCCATTATACTGACCACTTTGTGGGCAGAGAGGCCAGCACCCAGAACAAGGTCTGGGGGTTTCACACACGAACAAGTGATGAGGCACAGCCTGGCGTCGGTCCAGGCCAGATGCATGCGGAAGGGACCCGGGATGGCTGAGGGTAGGGCACGTGCCAGGGAGGTGACGGCGACAATAGCAGCCTCCCGAGGATGGCTGAGGGCTGGGAGGCGAGGCGCCATCTGACAAAGGCTGACTGTGCTTATGAAGATATAAGCCGCGCAAAAGCACGAGGTGGGGACGGTATAGAGAGAGGACAGGACCCTGAGCTCAGTCTAGCTCTGCCCCAGAGGACCACGGAGACGCATGTCCCTCCAGAGGTCATGGATGGGTCCAAGGTTAACAGAAGGCTCCTCCAGAGTGACTCAGTTCCGGCTGGGTCACTGACAGCTGGCCCCGTGCCAGGGGCTGAGCCGCGCCCGTGACCAGGACTTCCCACAGCAGAGCTGCCGAGGAGTCAAATATCCAAAGGCCAGAGCGTGTGAGGAGAAGACACCACTTACCCGAGAGGATAAAAAAGATGCCAGAGACAAAGGCCAGGATGGTCCTGTGGGGGCGGATGTGTCCGATGTTGCTCAGGATGAAGCCGATGAACATGAAGAAGAGGCTGACCAGAGGGAAGGGCGTGGCCGAGCGAATCATTTCTGATTGAGGGCACAGAAGGACACTGTCAGCCTCCAGGGGCCTCACTGCTCAACCCCCCGCGCTGAGTCGAGTGTTCCCGGTAGACTCTGCCAGCTGGTGCCCAAAGCGCCGGCCCTGCAGAGGTTCCTGGCACCGTCGGGGTGGCCTGGCCCCTCCGTGTGGTGGGGAGTCTGGGCGTCTGACTTTGGTGCCAGCATATTCAGGGCCTCTGCCTTTGGGTGTCCACTGCTCCCTCTAGGAAGTCTATACTGCCCCCAATATGGCAGCCATGGAAGGGCGCTGGTCACCCCTGCTGCTTCGTCTCCCAGGGGAGTCCCCACCTCCAGCGGCATGGCTGTCTGGTGGTGCAGGCGACAAAGCCTGGCCTCTCTCGTCTGGAATCTCTGATCGCTGGGGAGCGATGCTGTTGTGGGTTTGTCTGGTCTTTGTCCCTCGTTCCTGAGCAATAGCCTCTAAATCCTTGGGGTTTCCCAAGTGATGGGAGCATCTCTGTCATTCACCGTGGGCCCCCAAACACCTGAGTTTATGCCAATGAGGTGACTCAGGATGGGGGCCAGAAAGGCCAGCTCCGTGATTAGAGAGTTGGCGTCTTGAGCCACATGCTACTGGCCTGATTCTGGCAAGGGAGTGGCTAGAGATTGAGCTCAACCTGCAGGTGCCCATTGGAGCCAACCCAAGCCAACCATGTGTCCGACCCAACCCAAGGCCGGGGCCCTCAGGACGGTGGGCTCCCGTGTGACGGCTGTCTGCTGGGCTGAGCCTCAGCCTGTGGGTCTGCGCGCTGCGCTGAGTGGTGAGCTGCTCTGTGAGTTCCATCCGGGGCTCAGAGTCAAGTCTGTTGGGGTCAAGGTCGTGAAGTCAGTTTCTATGGGGCCAGAGAGCTTGTGTCAGTTCCTGGGACTCCGGTCGGAATGTCTGTCTACCCCCCGCCCCTCTGCTACATGTCCAAGTCCTAACGCCCACCATGATGGTTATTGGCAGGCACCCTGGTCATGAGGGTAGAACCCTCCTGCATGGGATTAGTGTTATTCTAAAGGAGACTTTGCAGAGCTCTCTCACCTCTCAGCACAAGATGGCACCCCCCAGCACGAGAAGACCCCAGCTAGCAGCCATGAGGAGGGAGGGCCTGCACCGCGACGCGGCCAGAACTGAGAACGCTAAGTCTCTGTTGCTTAGGTCACCGGTTTGGGGTCCTTTGTGAGAGCAGCCTGCAGGGACCCAGCCTCTGGGCACACACCCCTCACACTCACACTGGAGACTCCAGCAACCTCACCCAGAAAGCGACTGACACACCAACTCCGGGGACTCAGACCAGCAAACAGCGGAGCGAAAGGGTATTAGTTCTCGAGAAAGGAGCCAGTCCCGGCTCTTCCCTTTGCTCCCTTCTGCTGTGTCCCCCTCAGGGCCCAGGCTGGGAAGTTGGAGGAACCTACTCAGCACGTTGACTGTGGACTCAGATGTCATCTGGGTGTTCATGGGCATCACATATTCTATGGTGAAGCAGCGCCCGCGTTCCTCCCCTACAGAGACAAGAATCATTTACGTTTCTGGGTCCTTCCTGAATGTGGGCCTGGAGTCAGTCCATGGTATTTCCAGATGCTTCTAGGCTCTGTGACTCAATGTGAGTTTGCATGTGGTGGATGCCCCCTAGGGGTCCCGTTCCTGGCCGAGGGCCCAGGCAAGGCTGGAAGCACATCCTGATGCCGCACTTCTTTCCTCACCAGCGTGGAGACAGACGGAGGCCGAGGAGCCCATGAGGGGCGGCGGCCCTGCAGGCTCTGGGGCGAGCGAATGGTCTGGGGCCATACTGGAGCTTTCGGGCAGGCTGGACTGATCATGGCATCCAGCTGGCTTGGAGTCCCCAGTGTGGGTGTCACAGAGCAGAAGCCCCAACGCCTCAAGCAGAAGCTCCGAAACCCCAAAGGGGCTGAGGCCTCTGCTTTGGAGGCAGGGTCCTGGTGGCTTAAACTCAGCTTCAAACTTAAGTAGAGACAGACGCCACACGCCCAGGCAGCAGGAGGGGAGGGCAGGGTCGGATGTGCCAAGCAGACCCAGCTAGGCCCCAGGGGAACAGACTGCGGCTCCTCCCTGCCAAATACTGGGGGGCAACTACCACCCCCAAAGCTCCAATATGAGGCTAGGAGGCCCAGCTCTTGCTGCCCTGGGCACATGTGGGCTACAAAGCCTTTCAGGAAAGACTCAGGACCGTCTGTGGCGATCCAGCCAGCCTGGGAGCAGGGCATGGAGAGGCTGCTTCTGGGCAGGCTGGTTGTGGGCCACAAGCCATGGGGAAGGGGCACAGCACCCGGACAGCAACTCCCACTGGCGGGAGACCCAGGCCAATGGGGCCAGGTCCGCGCCATCCCGTACAGCTGGAAGCTTCGCACTGGGTTTCTCTGAATTGTTTCGTGGGCCAGGAGCAAGCACCTGCTGGCCGTGCCCCGCCCCTTCCATGGTGGTACAAGTGATGCTGAGTCAGAGACTTCACCTCCCTGAATCCTGTTCCCTCCTGTGCAAAGTGGAAATGATACCGAGTCCACCCTGGCAGTGTGGCGGGCTCGAGATGGAGAATTCAAAGGGTTGAGGCCTGGTGGGTGTCTGTGGACCCCGTCAACAGCGCCTCACTTAGCCCAGGAAGTGTTGGGGGGGGAGGGTGTGGCTACATTTGTCTCTGGGGTGGAAAGGCCCAGGGGATGAAGGGACCTGCTCAGAGGGGTGTGTAGACTCGGCTGGGTTTGGTCTGGCCGCGGCGGGGAGCACAGGCCAGAGCTCACGGCAAGGCCCTTCCCTGCAGGGGCGTCTCTTCCCAAGGTGGGGGAGACCCTGGGCAGGTATTCCCTCCAGGGAAAGAGGCTGCTCCCCACCCCGGGGGCCCTTACCAGCCAGGAAGCAGACGCGCCACAGGCCCGAATGCAGGGACATCTTGATCTCGGTGCTCTGGTTCTGGGGCAGGATCACCCCCTCCTCCAGGTACAGCCAGTAGTCGGTGCTGACGGCGATGCCCAGCAGGCCCAGCCCACAGACGGCGAAGACGCTGCTCAGCAGGGTCAGGGCCTTCCTCCCGCACGCGCTCATCCTCCCGGGGGGCGGGGGCGGCCTGCAGCCGCGTGCACAGCGGGGGCGGGCTCTGGGGGCAGGACAGAGGGGCGCCAGTAACTAAAGCCCACCGTGCCCGGAACAGACGGATGAAGACCGACAAGGCTAGTTCCCTGACTCCAGGCCCCAGTGAAGTGACGTCGGGCATTCACTCATGCAGCAGCCCATTGAGCCTGATATGAGAGCAAATGGTGATCCCGACATGAAGAGTTATATGGAGACGAACTAAGACGCCCAAAGCAATTTCACAGCAGCTTGATGGGGGCTGTGCCCCAGGACCGGGGAGCAGGGATAGGGTGGAGGGGTAGACGCTCTGCTTCTCTGTGTGGAGGCTCTGAGGTTTGAGTGCCTCGTGGCAGAGAGCAGCAGGATCCAGAAGAGAGAGGCAGTGGATGGGGAGAGCCAGGGGACCCAGGAGAGCTTCCCGGGAAGGAATGCAAGTAAATAAACTGCACCACAGCCCAAGTCCACAGGCCTTCGAAACCCACCGAATTAGGTCGTCTGATTCCTGCCTGCTCAGTGAAGGCCACCGGCAGGGACCAGTTCTGAATCAGCCAGAGAGAAGCTAAGAGTCTGAGCCAGGTGAACCAAGAGCAAGCCCACCGAGACCACGCCTGCTGAGACCACGCCTGCTGAGACCACACCCACCGAGACCACGCCCACTGAGACCACGCCTGCCGAGACCACGCCCACCGATACCTGCCAGGGCTAAGGCAGATGGACGCCAGTCCCCCAGAACCCACGGCCCAGTTCAGGACTTCTGAACTTAGGCTGCACCGACAATCACCCAGGGGGGCTCTAAAGGCCCCTAATGCCACCCTTATACATTATTGGTGTGAATGTAAACAGGTGCAGCCATTTGGGAAAGCGCTCTGGACCTAAAAAACTAAAAATGGAAATGACCCGAGGTTCACCATCCAGTTTTGGCCAGGGATCTGAAGATCATGAAACCACCAGCTAAAACGTTAAGTGCTCCTCGATGTCTACTGCAGCGTTGTTTACAATTACCAGGACATGGAAACAACCTCAGTGCCCAGGAGAGAGGGCTGAGGAAGGAGGCGGGCTCTGTCCAGTGACGGGGACTACTGAGTCGTAAGGAAAGACGGCCCATGCACAGCAGAAGGGATGAAGATTGAGGGGATCACATGTCGTAAAGCAAGTCAAAGTGACGAGGGCAAATATCGGACATTTATCAAATCAGATGATTTGACAAAGCAAAATACCTACACCAATTATTGGACACTAATTAATGAAGAGGAGTTTCTGAGGTTAAGAGGGAGGGGGGAAGGGCCAAATGGGTATACGGGATGATGGTATGATGGTAGGAGAAGAAATCTTAGGGAGGGGGAGGGGGTTCCTGGAGACTTGGGAAATGAGGTTTTATCTCAGGTGTTTAGTGACAGTTGAGGGGCGCAAAGTGGAAGGAGGGAAGGGAGGACGGTGGGAGGGGAGGGAGAGAGAAAGAAATGAAGGACAGGAAAGAAGGAGAGAAAAATTTGCTTAAGAGCCTTTTTTTTTTAAAGAATTTTTTTTAAAGATTTATTTATTTATACATACAAGCTGGGGTACAGGCCAGAGGTGTGGGGCGGCGAGAGGGTTCACCAGAGACAGAGCGGGGAGCAGAACAGGCAGGTCAGAAATACACTGCTGAGGGGAGCAGCGGGCGAGGCAGGAGAGGTCTGCCGCACCAGCTTAAGAGCCTTTTGCCTTTCTGCTTGGATGAGATCGAGGTGCAGAATTCAGTGTCACCCCTAATCTGTGTTCAGCTAATACCAGTCACTGTCTGAGTCTGACCCCAAGGAGATCAGGCCAAAACCTGAGGTGCACCAGTGGGGAGGCTGGTGCACACTGTCCTGGGCCCCCAAGATTTTCTGGGTGTTTCTCCAGGAATGGCCAGTGATGGCTTTGTGGAGGCAACTGGTGTTTGGAAAGGTCAGGGGACCACAATGAAGTGACCACTCAGGACGCAGGTGGTGTCTCTGCCTCTGCCCTCAACACAGAGCTGTCAAGGAGCTCCCAAGGGAGAGAAGGGAGCAGGCCAGCATTCAGTACAGTGGGAATGCCACATTCCATGAGATTGTCAACCGTGTCCAACAGAGGTGACCCAAGTCTTTAGAGAACTGTCTGGAGCCGTTGAAAAGCTCCTGGGGTCCGCTCATCCTCATGACATCGTAGACGACATCAGGAATGATGCTGTGGGATGTCCATCTAATTTACAACTGCAAAGAAAATGTTCCTGTGGAGGGTCCCCCATCCTCCCAGAAGAAATGTGCTCCTGATACACTCAAGAGGTGGTGCCTGCCTTTGAACGTTACCCTACCTCATCCTGAGGACCTTTCTCTGTGCCCCCCCCATGCGTGTTTGCCAAAGTGGTTTCCATGAGCAATGATTCCATGGAACATTCTAGAAAAAGGACTCTTTGGTGAAAAAGGCTGGGAAGCACTGCACCCACCTCTGGAAGAATCACATTGCACATAAATACATTAAAGTCCTGAAAAGCCTGTTGAGCTATACGCTCTCCAATATTTTCCAAATATAGTTGACCACCACATGATGTCTTGATCTTTAAAGTTTGTTTTCCTTGGGACTGGTGTGGGCCCCTAGGAGGAATGACAAGGCCTGCTCTGCCCACTCCACAACATTGCAGGGAGATTAAAGGCAACAGCAGATACGAAAAATCTAAAGCGTGATCTTGGTGTATGGTATTAACATTATTAAGCAACAAAAGGCCAAATAAGCCCCTGTCCTTGCAGGGAAGATGGATTAGGGTTTCTGAAATATGAGGGCTACTGCCTGGATGTAGCTGGACAGCCAATTTTAATGGTAAGCTTGGGAGAGAGACGAGAAAGATTTGGGTCTTGGAGATTTAGAAAGATGATGGAGGAGAGGAGAGGAAATTGAATCTGAATCTATAAAAGTAAGGAACAAAAAAAAAAGGCTGAAGTTGACGCAATCCATCAAACTGTATAATGGCAGATGTTGAAGCCTGCAGCAAGCTTGGGAAAACCGAATGTAACAAATTTGTGGAGCTCTGCAAAGAGAGAAAAAGAACAATCTTCTTCATCACACAATTGTATTTATGAAATCATCTTTATTTATAAATAACTAATACCACTGGCTGAGTACGGAAAAGTTCTTTAGCAATAATATAATCTTTAGATATAAAAGCTTTTAAGCTATTATATCTAAAAGGTATGGGGTCTACCTTATTCTACCCCATGAAGAGGCAGTGTTAAACCCATGGATGGGGAAACTAAGGCTCAGAGATGTAAGGTAGCCTACAGGACATCATAGGTGCGTAGTAGGCTGGGTTTCAATCCAGGTCTAATGTCAAAATGCAGGTTCCAGCAACACCATCTTCCCACTGAAGGAGAGTTTGGGTGAAGAGGCACATCCAAAGTAGGGAGTCTAGGAAAGTATGCAACAAATATCAAGAAGATTGTCATTGCAAATGGCAGCGTATTCCAGAAGGGTGGTTTCTTGATGCTATTGGGCTCACCCCATCTCTCATATCGGATCCACGGAGCCCTGCTCCCACTCAGCACTTGTGATGCTGAAAACCACCTTTCAGAGCAGGAGGAACAGTATTTCCCTCAACCACACACAAAGAAGTGGAGGTCCAGAAGGGAGCTTTACTTGACACGGCCAGGAAGGTCCACGGAGGCACAGAGTGTGAACGGCTGACCCCAAACTGTGTGCGCTGCGTGGAAAACTGTACCGCAGGGATGAAGACGACCTGCATTCCCCACTCAGGAGCCACCACCATCACTAACATCCAGCTCACTGCAGTTCATTCTTTCCCTAGCCACTGCGCATGCGCTCGCGCGCGCTCTCAGCGGGTGGGGCAGTGGTGGGAGACTCTAGTTCCCACCTAACCTGGTCCTTGTCCCAGACTTTGTCTTCACGGGGTTATCTCTCCTTCTCAGGGGTCCCATCCCTCATCTACACTGTTCACTTGATTTTTTTTTATAAGTTGCTAGCACCAGCAGATAATTAAGCTCAAATATTAAATGAATAAAACTGGATGTGAAACCACATGTTTAAGATAAGCTTGGTTGTGGAAAAAAAAATCATAGACTGGGAAGAAATAAACCCAAACATGGATGGTGGATGCTCCTGGGGAATGAGGGTATGTGCATTTGATTTTCTTTATGCTTTTCCGGTGTGCAGAAAGGCCATGGATTATTTCTCTATGCAGGCAAGAAAATGAAATGACAGACTGGAGTCGTCAATTCTCTGATGGCTGCTCCTTGTAAACAGCAGCATCGGCCTCAGCTGACTCCCGGGCTGGACGCTGAGACAGTGTCATCTTTGCATTTGGGTCCCCAAATCACAGCAGCTTTCAGCCTTTTAAGATGATTACCCGGGTGCCATTACCTCTAAGTATTAGCTTGTTAATTATCAGGAATTAACAGTCGCTAATTATCATCCTAGACTAGCAATTAGGGAGCAATGTCTTGTGGAGATTAAATCTCTAATGGCACATTTCCCTGCCCAAGCCAATATTAAAAGGACTCAGGAGGAAATGCTTAGGTGCTCAGACAAAGGTGAGGTTATAGGCAGCCGGGAGACCAGAGAAAGCACTGGGAGGACAGACAGGGATGAGGCAGAAAGAAGGGGGATGGAAGCAGAAGACTCAGCCTACACATATCCCTGATTTCGGGTTATGATGGCCCAGAGACACCCCAGTAGCAATCTGATGAGGGGTTTGGGAAGCAGGGGACCCAGCCAGTTTCAGCAGCTGCTCCTGTGAGCTGGCCTAGTGACTCAGCTTGGCCAGCACCCAGGGACAAGCTGGACAGCCCAGCGGCCTAGGGCCCTGCCTGCTTCCCACCATCGTGAAAATAGAACCTTCTGGAGTAGCTGAAAAATGACCACAAATTCTCTGACACTCTTACCCTTGAGAGATGGGGTCTACACACGTCTCCCCCCACCTGGAGTCCAGGCAGGTGTGTGAATGCTGGACACATCAGGACAGAGGTGATGCTATGTGACTTCTGAGGCTGTGTCATGAAGAGGGGGCAGTTTCCACCTAGTCCTCTTGGGCGCTCACTCGGGGAACAATTCTGACAACCTTAAGACCGCCATGCTTCCGAGCAGGTTTCTCAACCTCAGTCCTATTGACATTTGGGGCTGGATCATCCTGTATTGTGTGTGTGTGGGGGGGATGCCATGTGCACTGGAGGCTGCCTCCCTGCCTCCATTCACTAGACACTGGTAGCACCCCAGTTATAATAAGCCAGCATGTCCACAGGGCAAATTTTGAGGAGCTGAAATGCTCTGCATAATGGCATCAAGAGTGTCTTGGTGGTGGACTAGGTGGCACCCCAGCAGCGCAAGTAACGAATACATACAATGCTAGCAAAAGCACGCTGGGTGTTACGTGCCAAGAACAACAGAGGCTCAGCGGAGAAGGGAATGTGTCACCTGTAGCCCAAGACCTCCAGGCGTCATTGCTCTTGCGCTCTCCCTTGCCTTAGTGAGAGACCCTCGGGGCTAGGCTCGGGGCTGGCGAGTGGTCTGTTTTTCATGCTGGTGCCACCAAGCTCTCTGCGCACTGCTGAGATGCCCTTTGGAGGATCTGAGCATCGCCCAGTAGGATTCTCTGTCCTTGGACAAAAGCAAGACCCAAGGAAGATGCTCTGCATGCCAGGTGCTCCCTGCGCCCGTGCCAGCAGCGGAGCCGGGTGGCCTGGCTGTCAGGCATCCAGGCCACAGAGCTGAGGACAAGCCCTCGGTGCAGCTCTGAGGCACTGTGGCCCCAGGCCTCCTGGAGTGGAGGCCAGATCAAGTCCTCTCACCTTGTCTAGCAGGAGGCTGCTGAAGGACCAGTCTCCATGGGGAGCCAGGGGCACCCACCAAGGGTCACTGCTCTTGCCAGAAAATGGAGCTCAGCTGGAGAGCCTGTGGACCCACAGTATGTTGACCGTCCAGTAAGATGCCTTAGGAACTGCCCAAGATGTTTCTCCAAAGGCGAGTGTGCAGACACTAAGTGCAAGAGCGTGCAGCTGGGGATTACTGAGCACGTAGTGGTTGATGGAATTATAATGTAATAGGAATTATGTCATCATATTTCCTTTGCACAAATTTTCTATGCAAATGAAAAATTTTCCATGCATTGCCAGTGCCAGCACACTGCAAACACCTCGACATGGCCTGATTTTGTTTTACCTGCTATCATCCCTATTTCCTGCACTATTTGGATTGACCAAAATCCATATAATCCATTCTTCTATGAAACAGCCAGGTTGTTTCCGAAATTTCCCCATTGTAAGCAATGGTGGGTAGCCACCCTTTGAACCAAATATCTGTGGACATCTGCCAATATTTTCTCAGGACAAATTCCACAAGTTGAATTTCTGGGTTAAAGATATGGACTATTTTGGCACTCTTAGAAGTATTGTTAGGTCTTGTTTGAAGGATTTCAAAGGCACTCTTACCCCGATGCCTAAGTCTATCCTGGTGGGAACCAGAGGGTTCCCAACTGCTCTGGATCGAGAGTCTCGTCCCTGTCTCTGCTGAGACCAAAGGGAACCTCGGGACGGAGGTTATAATAGCTATTCTTGCTGCATTAACATCATCTTCAAAGCCCAGGCCTCTGTACTCCAGGAAATTTCAGGGCCTCTTATATAAAGCAGAATGTCTTACATCAGTGATCTGAGACTTTGTGAGACTCATCATCTAGTCACTTAGGAAAGACTTAATCCAGGATGTCTGGATCAAGATGACTGAGAGAACCAATGGAAATAATCCAGTGTTGAGAGAAATGGACAAAGTGACATGTAAACAACAAGCAATGGTTATAACACAGGGACCAGCTGGAAAATATAACAGCTGGGCGGGGCGGGGGGCTCCTATTTATGTAGCAACACAAATGGTAAATTATTGGGGATTAAACTTAACATGAATGTAAATGCTGGTACTACATAAAACAAAGCGTGTACACACTTTGTGTGTGTGTGTGTGTGTGTGTGTGTGTGTGTGAGAGAGAGAGAGAGAGAGAGAGAGAGAGGCAAATTAGGGCTAGCAAGGTATTGATATACATGCACTGCCATATACTTTTGGTGAAAGTAATGTCTAGCTTTATTGGATGACACCCACCAAAATTGAAAAGGCAGTTATGCCACACACAACCTGGTAATTCCATGGCTGGGGCACACTCTGGAATATTACAGCATTAGATCCAGGTGCGCGTAGAAGATGCTCTCTGTTTCATTACAGGCAACAGTGGGAAAATGCAAGCACCTGGCCAAGGGTACTGGTTAAATAAATTAGAATTCAGTCACATAGTAGAATCCACTATAAATATTACATATGAGGAAGCACTATATGTTCACTATGGAAAGCTCTTCAAGACTAATTCTTAAGTGATTAATGCAAACATCCAGAAAATTAAGTATGATACTCTTGGGTTAAAAAAAATCAATCATATATACTATATAGGTATTTTCTATATTGTATATGTATATGTAATGTGTATATACATCCCACATCTATAAATTGTATCAATACACTCACATATCTGTGCCATCACATGATACACACACACACACACAAATATACATATATATTTAGATAAAGAGAGAGAGAAGGGGGAGAGAGAGTGAGGTCCCTAAGGCAGTAGATTCCATCATACCATATTCCAAAATCGTCAGCGAGCAACCTGTAAGACTGAGTAATGAGGTGATGGTGAACAGGATTCTGACTCTTAAGGAGCTTCCCCACACCCAGTGTGAAACCGTTAATTGAGTAGAAGATTGTGAGATATTTGTGGACAGGAATGTGTGAAAGAGCTGCCGATGTCCCTCTAAGGTATGTGTCAAACACACCTTATCTCACAGAGATGGGGAGGACAGAAATTCCTGCCCCAAACCTCAAATATAGTGAGGGAGAATTGGAAGCATGCTGCGAAGCCAGTGGCCTGGTGTGGGACTCTGGCCTAGAAAATCTAAAGGGTGAGAGATCTCCTATTAATCTGTCTTTTATGACGGTGGGAGGTGGGGGAGTGTCTCAGCCAAGAGCCTAGAGGGGGAGAGGGAAGATTCTTTCTCCTCCCCTACATAACTATCATTGTGTTCCACTGCCCACGTTACGCATGCAGGCCAGACGCACGCATCCGCTGAAGTCTCATAGATTAGGAGCATGGACAGGACAGCAAGGCTGGCGAGGAAGAGGAGGATGGTTGCTACGTAACAGGCCTGAGCACCCACGAGCTGGCGCCAACATCTACATATTATTCCTTCTTTACCCAAGGGCCCCGAGCGGGAAGGCTTGGTGCTCACCTAGCTCATAGGTGACTGGGTGAAATTAGATTCAAATCTAGGCATGTGCACCCCCACGCCCAGGCTCGCCCATGTCTCTCGCCACACGGAATGCGTAAATTTAAACAAGTCTGTCTTCAACAACACTGGGTTCTTGAGCAAATGTGTCTGTGCCTTAGCGTGTCTGTCCTGACCTGTGGCCGCCATCACTCTCAGCCCCAGGAGCTCCTTTGAACCACATCAGGGGCCCCTGCAGCAGAGGAGACACACTGGCCACAGCAGAGTTGTGGGCAGCGCTAACACCTGTCCCTCCACCAGAGGAGCCTGCTCCCCAACCTCTACCTGAGCAGCTGCAGAAGCCGAGATACCCCTTAGAAAAGGCAGGGCGGCGTACGGCCTTCTCTCTGCAGATTCCACTAAAACGCAGGGGCAATGCAGTTGGCAAATGCACGATTCAGTGACAAACAATCTTAATTGTTGGAATTAGAAGCCCACTGGTGGGGTCCCCTCCCCTAGCTCCCACCTCCAGGGGTGCGGTAGCATCACTGCCCCCAGGTTACAAGAAATGGAAAACAACATTGTACTCTGGGGCTTAATCCGTGTAGACAGGAAGGCTGCCCAGGCCTGATCTAATTTAGGTGACACCGCCATCTATCAGACCCCGCTGCGGGCGGCCGCAGAGAAGGGGGGGCAGGGGCCTCTCTCTTCCCCAGTATCCTCACTGGTCTGTGCTTCTCACTTGGGGACACATCTGCCTCTCCGATTCCTGCAAGCTGCCATTATTGGAAGTGGACAATGTGCCCGACTGTTCTAAGCAATTAACACACAATTCATGAATCCTCACTGCAACCTTTGCCATAGGCGCTACTGCTACAGGGGCGGATACTAGGGCTTTCTTCCCAGGGTTGTGAGGGTCACGTGGGCTCATGCATGTAAGCAGTTTAAAAATAGGCACTCCAGGGCCTCTGTTGTGGCCTAAAGGGTTAAATGCAGCACTATGAAGTTATCCAGAGCCACTGCAGCATGAGTTCGATCCCCAGCCAGGGAGCTTCCCACATGGCGCAGCAGACCTCTCCTGCCTCTCCCGCTGCTCCCCTCAGCAGTGTATTTCACTTGATCTGCCTGTTCTGCTCCCCACTCTGTCTCTAGTGAACCCTCTCACCATCCTACACCTCTGGCCTACACCCCAGCTTGTATGCATAAATAAATAAATCTTTAAAAAAAATAGGCACTCCAGCCTGAAACGTAGTGGGAACACAGTTCTTCTCAAGCTGGGTCATTCTCCCCATTTGAGAGATGGGGGGCTGGTGGTTAAGCCACTTGCTCAGAGGCCCTGCGCTGGAAAGTGGAGGATCTGGGATGTGAACTCACAATCGGGCCCCACTCCTGCTGGGTAACCTGTCACTTGGCCATGGCTCAGCCTGGCTCTCCAGAGGTTGCACAGGTACGTTTGAGAGGTGCTTACTTCACGGCTTCGGGAACAGCTTCCTGACCGTCAGGGGCAAGCGTTGTCTTCATTTCCCTCTGCATTATCAGCCTCTTGCCTAAAACAAGAGGGCTGACGATTTCAAGAAAAGCCCTTTCTCCTTGGCCACTGTGCCACATAGGTGGATGAATAAACTAGATATTTTCCTTATCAGACAGTGGTTGTGGATGAAGAGGAAGAAGGGGTGGGGAAGAGGAGAAAGCTTCTACGTGGTTCCTGCGGCTGACGCCCAGCCCCCTCCCCCCCCCCCCATCCCAAGGTTAGAGCCAGTACTCGTGTCCCAAGAGATGTTGCTTTTTCTGCTGATTCTTCCTTCTGGGAGCAGGGAGGACAGGGGCGGGTGGGGAGGATGGTGGCTTGGCTTCGACAAGCTCCTGGATGCACTCAGGGGCCTGCAGGAGACACGTCCCTGCAGAGCTGGGCACGGCCGGACAAGCAGCCTTGGACACAGTGAGCGTGGCCTGGAGGTCACAAGGGACGCGCTTCTGTGACTACGTCCTGGCAGCACCGTGCTCCTGCCGGTGTATCTCGTCGCAGCGCAGGACTCTAATGGAATGCAGGGCGCATGCGCAAGCTGCTCTTCTCCTACGGCAAGGCGTCCCAACCCTGCTCCCCGGGGTCCCAAGCCCTGGGTCAAGCAGACCGGTGGGCAAGTTCCAGAAGTCCAGGAAGAAACCTCACGGGCCCAGAGTCTCAGCCCCCCTCTTATTGCAAAAAGGAAGCCGAGGTGCCAGCCGCTTTGGGGTGATGGGCAAGGAGAGCAAAACAGCAAAGGGGGACGTCTCTCTGAAGAACTGGTTTTCAACAGGCTGTTTCTGGCTCCCCACCCTCCCCTAGTGCCCCATGACTTCAGATGAAATGAAGCTGAGGCCCCCCCGCGGCCTGGTTCTGGACGAGCCCCTCCCTGTGAGGGACGAGGCCGTGTGGGCGGTGGAGAGGAGACCAGGGAGCACCCCATGTCTCAGAGCTCTCACGGTCTACTTGAGAGATTTAATATCTGCTGACTGAGCGACAGGAATAAAGGTCTAGGGAGGGACCTCGGGGCCAGGAAGGTCCCCAGGGGCCGCTGGTGACAGGCGGGGGAGGCAGGGCTACCGCTGTCCCTGCGTCTCAGCCGTGACACTACCCCACAGGCCGCTGAGCCGCTGGCCACGAAGGGCGCTGGCCTGGAGAGAGAAATACAGCAGGACGAGTGTGCGCCTCCGCCTGCTGCTGACATGCAGTGGGGGGGCCCTGGGTTTGGAGGTGCCGTGGGCCCCTGGCTGAGCTGTCCGGCTTCTAGCCTTCCCCTGGCCCGAGTAGCCAGGACCTCGGGCAGCTCGCTCAGCCTCTCCGCGGCTCATTAATAATGCAGGAATGATGGCTTCTCTGCACAGCGGTCGAGAGTCCTGACATAAGTAGGTCGTGGGCTCAGAAAAAGCTTATCTCTGTTCCTTGGCCACCTTGCAAGGTGGACCCCAGAGCAGGAAGCACTGAGGGTAACAAGATGGCGCTGGCGCGGAGGGTAGGGCGAGAGCTTGGGGGCTCAGTGGAAAGCCAGCCTTGATCCAGATGGATAAGGCAGAGAAGGGGCAGGGGGGCTTCACAGGGCGCATAAGCACAATCCCCCCGAGAACCGCTAGAGAAGTGTCTGCTCTGCAGTGAAGTCGGGAACTGGGGCGGGAAGGGAATGCGCCCCAGGACCTTCCCTGGAGTCCCACAGGACCCCACACCACCCAGCCCTTAGATGAGGGGTCTTCCATTTTTTTTTAAAGATTTATTTATGCATACAAGCTGGGATACAGGTCAGAGGCGTGGGGCAGCGAGAGGGTTCACCAGAGACAGAGTTGGGAGCAGAACAGGCAGATGGAGGGAAACACACTGCCGAGGGAAGCAGCGGGTGAGGCAGGAGAGGTCCGCCGTGCCATGTGGGAATCTCCCATGCTGGGCCTCGAACTCGTGTCCCCGCTGCCGACAGCTCCACAGCACAGCGCTTAACTGCAGCGCCACCAGGGAGGCCCGAGGGGGGTGGCGGGGGCCTTCCATTTCACATAGAAATGTCCTATCAGGCTAAACGGATCATAATGATCTTGCTCTCGCTACACCTTGGGCTGTGGCTATGCACAGCCACGTCTCCATCTGCCGGACAGCGCGGGTCTGGAGAGGAGCCCAGTCTGCGTGAGTTAGCTTCTTCAGTTTGGGGGATGATAATTTTCTCTAGAACTTTTCACTTCGTGATTCCATTTATAGCACATTCTTGAAGTTACAAAAATAAATGTGACCAGTTACTGGCGTGCAGGAGCGGCAGGGCAGGGCAGAGGGCTGTGTGGCTTCCAAGGAGCAGCACGAGAGACCCTCTGGGGGAGGGGGTTCCCGTCCTGGTTTGCTGCACTTGGGGGGGGGGATCACTGCACAGGACGTCCCCTCTGGGGAGACAGGTGACAGGTTTGGGGCTTGGCTGTCTTACAGCTGCCTGGGAAGCTTATAGGGTCACACCAATTAGGGCAAACACGGCCTCTGCAGCAGTAGACCCTAAAAGGATCAAATGGACACTCCCCTGGAAAGGTGATGGTACCGAACATTGAGCATTTTCATTTCTCCAGATCCCAACAATTCTTCTAGGAGTTGCTGCTAAGGAAATAGGTCTAAGTAAAAAAATACTCAAAGATGTTTGTTCACAGGGGTTGGGATGGCAAAATGCTCAAAATCAGCAAAGCGGAGCCTCCCTGGTGGTGCAGGGGGTTAAGTCTCAGCACTGTGAAGCTATCCAGAGCCACTGCAGCACGAGTTCGATCCCCGGCGGCCAGGGAACTTCCCACACGGCACAGCAGACCTCTCCTGCCTCGCCCGCTGCTCCGCTCAGCAGTGTATTTCAGTAGAGCCACATGTTCTGCTCCCCACTCTGTCTCTGGTGAATCCTCGCACCCCCCACACCTCTAGCCTGCACCCAGTTCTTGAATGCATAAATAAATGCATCTTTTTAAAAAAATCACCAAAGCACCTTCATGGAGGGCAAGTTTCTACGATTATGGTTCATCCACTCAGAGGATGATGATGCAGTGACCGATGGAAGATTCTGGTAAGAGAATGCTAAATTTTAAGAAATGGGCTACAAAATATCGGTAGTTTGTTAATTTATAAAAAAATCTGTTAAAATGTGGAATGATTAGTACAAAAATATTAATGGCAGTTGCTTTTACAGTAGGACTATGGGTGCGTTTGTTTTTCTTTCTAATATACTGCTTCTTTTCCTTAATTTTCTTTAAGTGTTAGATGTAATAATTTTTACCCTTTTTTTAATTGGTTATTGTGGGAGGGGAAGGAATAGTGTCCCCTGGGCAAAGAGGGAGGGTGGCTGGGTTACCCCCTGCTGGCTGGTGGTGGTGCAGCCTGGAGCACTGGGAGAGGCCCACCGACAGCAGAGCTCACAGGCTCGCTGTCAATTACGGGTAGATTTAGGGCTCTATTCATGCCCCAAAGATACTCCGAGCATCATTCTCTGTTAGGAGAGTGGATAGAAGAATCTGAAGCTTCCTAGTTAGCGCTTGTCTTTGCCCTTTGGTATCTTGGACAGCCCTAACATCTCTTGGGCTGGTTTGGGTAAGTTTCTAGCCTCCTGTTCATGGGAGGGTGTCAAGATGCACTTCTTCCTGTCCCTAGGTGGGCATTAAAATTTCAGACTTGAACCAACTTGGCCATATCTGGGTGCAACATCCCCTGTCCTTCTTGGTGTGTCAGTTCACAAGCTCAAGGTTAAGTTGAAGTTCCTTGAGAATTTTCATCTTATGAGTCAACCGTGTATTTAAAAACCAATAGTTGGGCCGGTCAGGATATGCCTTAGAGGAGTTCACTCTTGCCAAAGCTGGAAGTCACTGATTCAGTACCTATTTTTCACCCCCTTTAGTTCCTGGGTGGGGTACCAGAGATCTCTAACCCCTCTACCAAGCATTACGGAGCGCGGAGGAGGGCAGAAGACCGTCTCTTTCCACTTTCCTGAATTTCCCATTGTGCTATAAAAAGCATGTATTATTCCTCTGATGGGTGTTTGTGCATGTATATACTTTAATTTAAAAATGAACAAAAGATGACCTATATACACATACATATTTAAAAAATACATGCTTTAAACCAGAGCAGCTTCATGGCAGAGGGAGGCTGACCGTGAATTCTTCTCTCCTCTAACTGGGATGAACCTCCCTTTTCCTGGGGGCAGAAGCTACTGCCTGGGGCTTGGCAATGTTCTATTTTGTTTTTATCATTTAACGTGTCCCATATACATCGCAAGTGCTCGGTTCCATAGCTTAATGGGCAACTGACCTCTGTGTGCAAATGCCCAAGTCACATGGAGCGCCCCAGACGGTTCACTGGGTCCTCAGGTGCCCTTCCAAAGTCCATTGCAGCCCAAGACTGAGCAAGCACGGAGGGGCTGAGGCTGCCAAGGGGCACATAGGACGCAGCAGAGCCAGCGGTAGTGCCCGCCCCCCCCCAGCCTACTCTGTGCCAGCTCTGGCCACAGGCAGGCTGACTACCCACTTGCGCTCTCACCTTCTGATTCACCGACCTCAGCCCCTGGCTGGACTGGCTGGGAGTTGTCCCGAGATCTACCTCCTGGAGGATCAAATGGTTTCACTCTCTTACCTCACCTTCTTCCTTAATTGTGGCATTTCTGGACCTTCACAACAATCTAAACTATCTTCTGACCATCTGACCCTACAAAGATGACAGACCCAGAAGCCTGGAGAACAACAGAGTGAGGCATCCGGCGAGCCGGGAGAAACCACACACGCACGAGTGTTTGTGACGGGCCTCTCTGACCCTGACCCTTGGCATTCACGGTGTTTTGCCAACTTTCTCATGGGTCTGCGATGCCCTTGGAGTCTCCTTCCAGCCCAGGAAGATGGTGCATGGATCCGTTCTGCAAGTGCAAACGGAGGCTGAGGGAGTATCCCGGAGAGGCTGGGGCGAGACCTGAACTTGTGTCTGGTGGGGTACAGTCCTCTGCTGTGTTCACCCCATCCTCCCCACACAGACAGTCGGGGCATTTTTGCAGGCAGATCCCAGAACAGAGTTCTGGGGAGTCCTCAGCCAGGAAGTGTAACCCCCCAGGATGTGGGTCAGTGGCTGGTCCAGGCTGTTTTCTCGATGGGCAGCTCCTCCCTTCCTGGGCTGACGAGCCCGCCCCCCTGCACCTCTCGCCCCAGTGCCTGTTCCCTGGGCCCCCCGAGAAGATGAATGTCTCTCATCCTTCCCACACAGCACATTTGTCAGGCGGGAAGAGAGAGGCGCAGAGGAAATCAATAAGGGAGAATGATGTCTCTATATTGTGCCTCCCACACTTTATTTTCTCTGCAGAGGCGGGATGGAAAAAAAAAAACCCTGGCTGAGGTTTGATATTAATTGATCCTGACGCCAGGTCACCCCAGCGGTGCTCCCTTAATGGCCAGTCACCGCCTGCTGGCACTTGGGTCGACAAGAAGTTCTCAGTGAATGTGCTCTGGCTGCCCATATATCTGCCTTGGTGTCCTGGCAGTGCAGGGTTTGGCTCAGCAGGGTCTGAACACAGGTCACTGGCTGGCTGGGGTGAGGGGGGGGAGGTCCGAGGAGGGACACAGGGTGCCCACCATAGCCCCAGATGCATCTCTCCTGCAGAGATAAAAATGCCTACCTGCCTTGGGTTCAAAGACCTTCAAAGTCACGCTGAAATCTGAGCAATGCAAAGAGTGATGTCAGCTGGTAACACTTTAGTCTGAATTGGTAGAGTCTGGCCCTCACAGACCCCGCCACGGCGCCTGTCTCGGACATGGCACTGTCCTGAGCGGCCGTGTGAGCTGCACTCTGGCCGGCGCGTCCAGGTCCCCAGTGGCTCGTCACACAACTGTTTTCCTAACCGCGTGCCTGCCGCTGGACATCTGAACTGACCTCACTCCGCTTTCTCACCTGGGAATCTGAGATGATACCTCCTGATAGAGGGGTGAAGATACTGAAGCATAGTAGCTTATGTGGGCTTGGCACAGTGCCTGGCACACAGCAGCTGTTTCCCTTCAAGCTTCTGGAAACTTCCTGTGGCTGTGGGTGAGGGAAGGGCATGGGGTGCCCAAAGTCTTGTTGGAAGGTTTCAGAGAAGGGCAGCACACAGCGGTGGGGGGCTCAGAGGATGAGAGGGGTCCAGGCCTCCCCTCGCCCCTGCCGCTGTGCTCAGGAGTGGGGCCTAGCAGGGGGTGCTGCCAGGCCCAGCCTCTGCCCTCAGAGAACTCAGCCCTGGGGCGCTAATGCCCCTCTTGGGCCTCTTTTACTGTGTCTGGGGGGGCATTGATGCCCCAAGAACAAAGGATTCCAGTTACAAAAGCTCTAGACTGTTGATGCCCCCTGAAAGTTGGGGTCACCCCATCATAACGTCCGTGGCTGGCAAGGGCTTCGCTTGGAAAAGGGCCCCAGGCCTGGGGCGTGGGCAGCAAGCAGACCTGCCAGGTGGAGAGAGAACAAGAGTGGGGCTGGGGCCGCAACCATGCGGGCTGCAGGCGTCTTGACTCGGCAGCGGCTGGACACGGCGAGGAGGGCAGCAGGAGGGGGCGGGTGTCTTGGGACCCCTGGCCTGACCGGTCAGGGTTCCGGCTGTTTCTCGTACACAAGCCCACTCACTGCCTCAGGGACTCTGCAAACCACCTGAGCACCCCCCATTTACAGATGCGGGGTGCAGCTGCAGTGAGGGCGCCTAACTGGTCACACAGGCAGCGGGAGACGGGCGTGAACTCTGAGCCTGGCACCTCGGGACACCTGGCTGCGGGCTCCAGGCGTCAGAATGACGGGGCAGTAGCAAGGCCAGAGGTGGTCTCAGGCGGAGCTGGTGCTGGCGGACGGTGGGGAGCAAGACCTGGTTTTCCCGACGCAGAAGGTAAAGACCAACGGCGATGGCATTTTCCAGAGCGAATCCCCCACCTGCCTCAGGAGACCACATGCCCTCTGGGAAATGGGGGGCACTGATTACATCACTCACGGCCCAGCCTGCTCTGTCCGAGGCACACCTTGAGCCCTGAAGGCTGGTACCCGCCAGCCCCGGAACACCTGGCCAGCCCCTTCCTCAACAAGGGGGGGCGGGTTGAGGCATCTGGGCCTCAGGGATGAAGAGGGACAAGCAAAGGTCACCCACCGGGGTGCAGCCACCTATTCTGCGAGCAAGTGAGAGGACACAAGAAACAGTGCTGCTGCGGGCACAGGCTGGGAGGGGGCGTGGGGGCGGGGGCGCCCGGGAGTGTGAGCTGGTGGGGGGGCGCTGCTTTCTGGCACCCCAGCACTCACCCCCACAAGTGCCGGGGCAGTGCACCCTCCCCACACTCAGGGAGGCCTCTCGGGAGACCAGCCCTGCTGGACAGTGGGGCCCAGGTGCAGCCGGGAGCCCAGAAGAGAGAAGCCCCTGCGCGAGCCTCGCCTTTGGGCTTCGCGAGCCCGGGGAGGGCTGGAGGTTGAGAGTGCAGCGTCCCTGCGCTCACGCCTGGGTTCTGCCACACGCTGCCGTGTGCGCCGCGCAAGTGGCTGAACTGCCCTGAGCCTCCATGTGCTCGTAAAATACGGATAACCAGAGTTCAGAGGTTTTGGGAAAAATAAGTTCTGGCGAGGATGTGGGCAACTTGGAAAGTTCATACGCTGCTACCGAGGATGTAAAATGGTGCAACTTGATGGTCCCTCCGTAAGTGAAATATAAATGACCACATGAGCCAGCAATTCCACTCCTAGGGACACCCCGCTGAAGAATCGAAAATAGGAGCCCGAACACTTGAATGAGAATGATCGCACTCTCCTGGCCACCGCCGTGGAAACAACTGATGTCCAGCCCGGAAGCAGGAGAAACAAATGCAGCTCCCAGGCGCAGGACTGAGCCGGGCACAGAAGGGGGCATGGGCGCACACCACCTCGTGCACGCGCCGGGTGGAAGACGACAGGCCACGGTGGCCCCTGGCGTTGGGGGGTCCACACAGGGAAATGCAGAGACAGAGAAGAGCTGGGGGGCTGCCGGTGACTTGGAGGCAGTGGACACGGGGAGAGACGGTGCTATGAACAGATGGCCTTTTGGGGTGAAAAGGCTCTGGAATTAGTGGTGACGCTCTCCCAGTGTTTGCCTGTACTAACAGCCACTGCGCCGTATACTCTAAGATGGTTCAAGGCATAGATTTTGTGTCCTATGTATTTTATCACCAAACCCCGAAAGATGGTATCTATTTATATCAGAGAATATGATTCACTCAGTTGCAGGCGTGCATGTCAGAGCGTGTCTACACCGGCGGCTCTGAAGGGCGGAGGAGGCTGAGGCGGGTTGGAGGAGACTAGTGGGAAGTATAAAGTTCTACTCTCTGCAGTCTAGTTACACACGGTCACCCGTGGTCCAAGAATACTGCGTTCGATATGATATTTTGGGAGACCACATTCACACAGCTCCCATTATAGCTTCTTGTCACGGTTCTTGCTGTTGGTGACTGTTGTTCATCTCTGACTGTGCCTAGTTTATAACTGAAGTCATAGGTGTGTGTGCACAGCAACAGACACAGGATACACAGAGCTTGGTGCCACCTGTGGTTTGGGGCATCCCCTGGGGGTCTTGGCATGTGTTCCCCGGGGGGGGGGGGCTACACTGTACTCGGCACAGAGCAAGGCACAACGCCACCAAGTGAGCTGAACTTTCCACCGGGTCTCCTCCTGGTGGCATTTTCCTGTTAATGAGATTCTGCTCTGGAATTGCGCGCCCTGCGTCTCATCTCCCGAATGTTCTGCCATAATGAGGAGCCACTTAAGAGTGAGAAAACAAGGACGATCACACACAGGAGGGCTGCTGAGACTGAAGCAGCCCCCCTTTCAACACGCAGCTCCTGAGAGGTTAGCCCCTCCCCCAAGCCCTCTCTTTCTGTCCGATGCCCCAGGTCCTGGGGTGTGGCCTCTGGGGCACAGGGACAGCTGGTCACAGAGCAGAGACCCGGCTTCCACCCCTGCTTTGTCGGTTACCAACCAGGCGACTCTAGGCAAGTTACTTTATGCCTCCGAGTCTCAGTTTCCTCATCTATAAAATGGGAATAAAATTAACATGCGGGGTTAATTAGGTGGTAGAGTCAGTGCCGGGCGCAGACCAGGCCACAGAAGACTGTGGCTCTCAGGCACAGCGCTCCAGCAAACTGCCCGCCCACTGTCACCCCGGCCCCTCCGCTCTGCCCGCCCCCTGCCCCGTCGGTCTGTCCTTCCGCCAGGCCCTGCTCTCTCCAGCGACAGCAGATGGTCCAGAGATGGACCTAAGCTGACCTGATCGGACTCCCCTCCCGGGCGGGGGGCGCTCATGATGTTTGAAGGCCAAACCTGCTGCCCGGGGCTCCTGTGGCCTGGGTCTGCCGAGGACATGGCTGGGGGGTGGGCCTGAGGGGCCGGGGGAGCCGTGGGCCTGCCTCCTCTCCAGGTCCTGGTTCCAGGGTTTCCTGAGGCCCCTCCTTGGGCTCTAGGACAGGCCTGTGGCCTCTCGAAGCAGCTCCTCGTTCAGCCCGAGTTACAGTGAACCGAAGGGGCGCCCAGGCTTCGGCACCCAAGGGACGCCACTTATTCACTGGGTGACCCTGGCAGTTGCTCAGCCCCTCTCAAGCTCAGGCTTCTCTGGGCTCTGCAGCCTGGCTGTCTCCCCACAGCCTTCCTCACGGGCGACATGGAGATGAGACCGTGGTCGGCGGGGGGTTTGGGTGGGTTTGGGTTGAGGGGAGGGGTCATTGCAAATGATGGAAACTTTCAGATGAGAAGCCCCTCCACCCCCCAAAGACGAATGTGACCCCCAAAGCCCAAATGCCACAGGTGTGCCCCCATGACTCAGAACAGCTGCCACCACGCACATAGTAGGTGCTCAGTAGGCGAGTGCTGGGAGCACGCTGAGGGGCTCTCATCACTGTTACTTAAGAGCAGATGTGGCGAGGGACTCTTGGTCATCTGGGGGTCACCCTGCTCACCTGCCATTTCCGCTCTGGCCTGAGCTCTGCCCTCGCAGCACCCAGCAGGGCCCACCAACTGCCCGCTGTGGGCCTTCAGGAGCCAGGCCCCCACTCCCAGACGAGCCCCCAGCGAGCTCCCCAGGGCCCTCCGGCAGGCACCACCAGCCCTCATTCCCGGGGACCCCGCAGGCACCCTCCCCTGGAAGACCACAGCCGCATGCCTGCTGGGCAAGGAAGCACCTTTCAGCATCACGGGTGACAAACCTGCACCCCTCAGCGCTCTGCGTGCCCAAGACATCACAGACCCGAGTGCATTATGCTATTTTCGCTCTTTTCGAGTAAGCGCTAGAGGAGGGGTATGGGAAGTCCCCACCTCCACCCCCTGCCCAGCTCAGCTCAGCCTTTTGCTGACCTAGAAACTTTCACTGGCAGCTTTACAGCGACCCGGGGCTCTCCCAGCACAGAGAACACCACCTACACAATCCAGCAACCACGGCGTGGCGTGATCTCAGGGGAAAGTGGCATGGACAGCAAAAACACCTTGCTTTGGGCCTGCTTCACCTGGGAACAAGCCCCACCTGCCACACCTGCCCCACCTGGGGGGCTGTGAGCCCCGCCCCGGGCACGGGACTGGAAATTTCTAATACCAGCTCCCTTGCAGGAGGCCCAACCCACATTCCCAGTGAGAATTGCCCCTCGAGGGGACAACTTTCCTTGTCTGCTGCCCCCCCAACTCCAAGCCTTTCCTTCTCCCCAGGGCCTCCTTGGTCTCACAGCTGGGTCCTTCTCTGCAGAACTCTGAGGCAGGCAGAGAACCATCCTCTCTCTCTCCCACTCTCCACCTTCTCCCTCCCCTCTCTGTCCTCTCCCTCTCCTCACAAGTCCAGAAAGCTTGTAAACACAGTCATTGACCATAAAGTCTGGTAGCTGACATAACTGAGCACAAGGCCTTAAGTCAAAGGAATGAATTTCGAATGGTGGATTATTCGGGAGCCAGCAGACAGCTAGGTTTGGGGAACAGAATGACACTTGGCAGGTGTAGGTTTTCCTGGTGTCCGGAAGTCGCAGAGAGCTGGCCCCAATTCTGCCAGGGAGAAAGGCTGGCCCCCCAAGCCAGGATGGCATGCAAGAGCAGCGTGTGCCCAGACTCCCCTGGGAATGAGCCCGGAGGCCATGTGGGGCATGGCCGGAAGAATCAGGCAGACACAGCGTCTCCCCCAGAGATAGGGCTTGATGGACTCTAGCTTCCAACTCTTCCCTGCTCACTTTCTGGGAACCCGCGCTCAATGTGTGAGCTACCCTGATACAAAACTCACACTCCCCCCAGCTCTGAGGCTGGCACGACGGATCCTAACTGCACGGTCGCCTCCCTTAGCCTGGCCGGAGAGGCTGGAGGCTAGAGGAAGCCAAGGCCAGGACAAGAAGCCCTGCGCCTCCACCCCTCCAGGGAGCCGGACCTGACATCTTGCTTTGCACACCCCGGCCCCATTCTACAGACGGGGACCCGAGCCTCCGAGGGGCTGTGCGACTTGGCCAACATCACAGATGTAGTAACCCGGATGTTCGGAGCCATTTTCCCTCACGCCCAAAGCCTGCTTCCTCCAGCCAAGAGTGAACAATTCTGCCCACCTCTCTCCTGCACACCCCTCCTCCGTTTGAGCCCCAACGCACGGACTGAACCTCAACTTGCACCTGAGAATGGCTGAGCTCTTGCGAGCCTGCTGCTGCCTGGCGGGGTCGTGGGTGCAGCCCTGGGGTGCCAGGGTCTCTTAAACGGGACCCGCTGGACGCGGCAGCCCACCTGGCCTGGAATATGCGCCGCCTTCCACATGGAAGAAGGCAGGAGATGGGGGTGAGGATGTCTCAGACACAGATACAGATACAGATTTCATCCTTTCTAGACACACCAGGGTCCTGGGCCCTGAGAGAAGGTGCTCGAAGCTGCTCCAGGGCCAAGGGAGCAGAGCAGTGAGGCAGGGCTGGGGCTCCTGCAGCGGGCGGCACACTCCGGAGGGGCAGAAGGCTGACTGTGGCGCCAGCACAGGCGCAAACAGCCTGCCACCAAGATGCCCTGAAACCAGGACCTCAGCCCAGGCCGAAGTGCCCCTCTACCTCCGTTCTCCGTTGCAGCCTGGACTGTTAATTCATTGAGCCTGGGGTTGGTGGGGATGGGAGAGCGGGCCTGGCGAGGCCGGGAGGGCAAGTCGGTCTTGTGTTCCCCGGGTGGGTGGAGCAGAGGCCAGCAGAGGGGGCATCCGTCAAACTGAGACAAACGCCCTGTCCTCGGTCCTGCTCTCATTTGGTTCCTGGTAATTCAGTGCAAAGAGCTGACTCCCTCCCATTATCTGAACAAGAACCTCCTCAACCTCGTAAGGGGCATTCATGTGCCTGGCAGCGTCTGGGGAGCAGATGACGGCAGGTCTCTGCACCCAGAGCTGGAAGGGCTCAGACGATGAGTCTTTCCCTCTTCAGCCAGGTTCCCAGGGGTTGACTCTTAAGTCCCTTTCAGCCCCAGGAAGTAGCCGTTCGACTACTCTTAAAAAATTTTAAGCCTCATCTTCATCCATGGCCAAATTAGGACGAGGGCAGAGACGGGTTAGGAAACTCAATGAATGGCTTGAGCGACTGGGGACATTTCTGCCTGGGGGTGGAAACCGTCCACTCTGCATCTGCCCCCGATCTGGGATCTCGGGGTGTCCCCCTCCCACCTCCCCTGTCCATCTCTGCTCCTTGGCATCTGGCAGGGGCACTTCCTTCTACCCAGCCAAACTGTCTTTCATACCACCCTGGGCTGGCGGATCTGTGGGAGGTAGGGCGTCCGGGAGGTGGGGGCACCCACCATAAAGATAGCTGAGAATTCAGCCGGCACAGACAGCCCAGTCAACAGGTGGTGCTGGGCTTCCCTCCGGCCTCGGGCATCATCTGGATATTTCCGCCAGTCCCCTCAAGTCCGCGATGAAAGTCCGCCCTCAGGTCGGAGCAGCAAAAACTAACCAGCAGCGTCCGCAAAGAAGGTGGGGGGAGGGGTCAGCACCTTCCCGTGCATCGCCGAGACACACACACACACACACACACACACACACACACACACACACACACACACACACACACACACACCCATCCCAGCCCCTCCTTATCTGGGCCGGACCAGGTGCACGCGCGCGGGACCGGCCGGCCGTGACCGCAGCTACGCCGAGGTCTGGCGGGAGATCCCCGCCGCCACCCTCCCCGCAGCAGGCGAGCGGGCGCCCTCGGTCTCCGGTCGGCCCCGCTCTTACCTCCGAGAGCGGCCGCGGCCCCGAGCCGGGTCGGATGTCCCTCGCCTGCTCGGCGCGCGGAGCGGGAGGAACCGCGCGAGGCTCCCGGCGCGCCCGCCCCGTCGCGTCGGGCACAGGCGCTGGGCGCGGGTGACCGTGGTCGCCGCCGCCGCTGGAGCCGCGAACTCCGCGCGGGAGGGGCGGGCAGGGGGCGGGGCCGCGGGCGGGGCTTCCCCGCCCCCTCAAAGCGCTGGCGGCGGGCTTTGGGACCCCGCGGGCGCCGGGCTCCTCCCGGGAGGTGAGCACGTGTCGGGAAGCACCTTCCTGAGGCTGGCAGGTGGAGAGCTGGGGGCTAGGGGAGGCCGAGGGCCTTTTGGAGGCAGCACAGGGCTCAGCTGAGACCCTGTCCACCCTCCTCATCCCCCCTTCCCCCAACTCACACATATACGCGCGCGCGCGCGCGCACACACACACACACACACACACACACACACTCTCCCCCTTGGGTCAGACTAGCTTGCAAATATCATCAGCTGTGGCTGCTGCTTAATAATAATTTTAACAAGGATAACGCAGAACAAAAGCCACTCCAGTATTTGTGCACTAGATACTCCTCAAAGCGCTTTGCACGTGTGAAGGCATTGAACCCTCACAGCAAGCCCATCTTCCAGATGAGAAAACTGAGTGTGCAGTCACCTAGTCCTGTGCTTAGACAGGTTCTGTGCTCGCTGTAATTGTCTGCGTTTACCGTTTTAAAGTTCTTCCTCCCTGGGTCTCTCTTTCTTAGTCTTTGAACTGGGGCAGCATTTTCACTTTGCACTGGACCCAAAAATATGTTGCTGGTGCTGGTGGTAACACCCGCCTCACAGGTTATTATGATCTTTCATCGCAGTGAGGTCTGCCCAAAGGCCAAGCAGAAGTTAGCGCCTCTTTCTCTGACCTGGTGTAAAGATGAGTAGCCGTTCGCCAGGTGGACGGAGGGGTGGGAAGTTTTGGGTGAAAGCACCACCAAAGACACAGGTATGAGAACAGGCATTTCTATTCGGGGGAACGGTAGACGTCCGCGATAGGAGGCGCGAGGAGGGGAGAGGCACGCGCTGGGGCCATGGTGAAGCCTTCTGGTTCTTTTCAGGAGTTTGGACCTCAGACCTTGAAGCCTGTGAGCAGAAAGCCCCAGGAAGGGGAGCGCTAAATACCAACATCCTTAGCCCACAGTTTGGCTCCAGACTGTTAAGATAATGAGCCAGGCAGTGCTTGGCTGGGCGGGCACCCTGCTTGGAGGCTGCCAATACTGCCTGTTTGAAACGTTCGCTGTAGACATAATGGGGAAATGCTGTAGGTGTCAAAGCCAGCAGCTGTGCTTGGGGACCTGGGGACTCCAGGCCTGTTGAATAATGGAGCAGCCCCTCCTCTCTGGGTCTCTCTGCTTAGCCTTTCAATAATTCATCTATTCCCCATTGGCTGAAGAGTGTCATGAAAACCTCAGCTTTTTCTGAATCCTGGGCCAATCTGAATAAATCGGATGGTGTCTGCATTGGGCAGATCTTCATACGAAATAAACCTACACACGAACACATTCAGCTTTGCACAGTGTACCTGTGTCCATGTTAAGGAAATTCCAGGGGTGTCTTGGAAGAGCAAAGGTGGGGGCAGGCTGCCCCGCAGGGGAAGGTCCGCAGGGGGTGCATTCCCCAGGAGGAGACAGGATATTTTAAAGCTCAGTGCTCTTCCTGTGGGAGGAGTTTCCTTCATTGTCCCTTGGAATCAGGCTCGTCTGCTTTTGGACAATGACATATGAGCAGAAGTGACATGTGTCACTTCCAGATGGAAGCTTTCCGGGTTACCGAGTGCTTTGCCATCCATTACCCCGCCTTTGGGCTCATGGGGGCATGAATCAAGGGGGGCTTTGCACTCTGAATTTTCAAGTGATTATGAGGAGCAGAACTGCTTTGCTGCCTCTGACAGACACACAGCGTGAGCACAGTTTTGCTGTCCGAAGCCCCGGCATTCAAAGGTTGTTTGTTACTGCTGCAGAATGCACTCTGACCTGATGTCGCTCTTTCCCTTTCTTAAACCTTCTAGTGCACCTTGGTCCTTCATTTAGAAGAATATGGTTTACACTCTCGGTGTAGTGAAGGGAGGGGCTGGGGCCCCTCAAATTCCAGGTCAAAGTGGTCATCAGCGCTGATGGGGGGGCTGGCACCTTGTGGGGTGTGGGGTTGGAGGAGATCAGAGTTTCTCAGCAGATTCATGTCAAGTTTGAAATGGTCATGACTTCAGGGCACACGGGGCGTGCACATCCGCGTGTGTGTCGGGGGCTGGGAGGGAGAGAAGAGGATGCAGCGAAGATGTTGGTGTGGACAAGGGGGACAGGCAGCATTGCGCAAGATCAGCAAGGAGAACTGAAGTTGATGTAGAGTAGCCCCCACGGGGCGTTGGTTAATAATAACATTAAAACCTACGCAACTGATGATAGCAATTACAAGCCACACTGTGCTACCCACTTTCCACGTGTCGATACATTTGATTGTCACGACAGCCCTGTGATCTGGGACATCACTACATCCTGCTTCCAAAAAAGGACATAGAAGCTTACAGAAGCAATTCGCCCTTGAAATGGCCAAATTAGCAGGCCTGGGGAGCAGGGCACGCTCAGATTCCATCCTTGTCAGCAAAGCGCCCAAATCTTTAAGCTGGCTGTGAGGGCCCAGACTCTGGGGTGTGGTCCCAGCAGGATCTAGGGAGCGGTTTGGGGACACATTTCCCAGGGGATTGGGAAGGGCACCAGGGTGACTGACCGCAAGCTACTCAGGGCTCAAGGAATATTGAACTACAAGAAGGAGCCTGATTCTCTGTGTGTCCTCAAGGTGCAAACTGGGCCCCCAAATGCTGCTTCTCCTTAAGCAGGTCGGCCTAGAAGGTGGGGCTATGCTGAACCCCTAGCTGAGATTCTACCCCCCGCACCTCCTTCCTGCCCTCCTTGCCCTGGGTTCAGTTCTGTTAGTTTCTCTCTTTCTTGCTGAACTTGACTTTGCTGGGGGATGTTGCTGTACCTCTGCCCCATCCATGCAGACCCCGCTCCACGCCCCTCCTTTGCTGTCACCAGCCGGTTTACGTGGAGCTGTTGCCTGTGGCCCTAGCTAACACCCCTCTCTCGAAGCGCCTTGTCAGGGCGCCAGTGTGGCTGCCAGGAGTGGATTTCTCCTGTTAAAATATGTCCTCTCCTCCTCTTAATGCGGCAGCATGTGGAACTTGGGCTCTTCCCACTGCCACTGCCCACATCCCTGCTGGGTGACAGAGTGGCTGCTCGTATTCCCTCTGGCCCTTCTCCAAGCTGCCCTCCCTGCTCCCCTAAGACCAGCTGTTCAGCCTCTGCTCTCCTAATTTGTCCCCTTGGCAACTAGATTATTGCTTATAAACAACTGCAAGGGAAGGGAACCCATCAACAAAATGAAGTCTTTTCTCCATTTCGAGCACTCACTCACCAAGAGAGTTGCAGGGCATTATAGGAAGGGACATCAAAAGGCAGCATCTGGATGGGGCAGAAAAAAACAAGAGTGGCTGGGAAGGTCTAAAGGGGTTTGGAAAGATGGCGCCTAAACAGGTCAGCACCTGGACAGTTCCCCGCAGTGACCCTGGTGAGGCCGTGGGGTGCTGGTATCTTTTTGAGCTCATAACCCTAGACTTTTGATTTTTCTCTGCTGAGCCCTATAAAACCTCTGCCTGGTGACTCGTGCCCAAGGGCCTTGGAGCGGTGCCAATCTAATCTGATAAGCTCATCTGTGGCAGCCCAAGTCCACGTGGGCCAAGGTGTTAAATAGGTCAAGTGATACCTGCAGAGCTTCTTAGGGGACCCCTGGGGGAGGAGGTTCTGCCACGAGAGGAGCGTCCCCGCAGGGGCCAAGTTACAGCGAGCTGTGCGTGGCTCAGAGGGAAGCCCGTTCAGTTCACCTAAGGTGGGTTCAAGTAACCTTTGGACCTGAAAAAGATCTGGTAAGCCAGCTTAGCTAGACATCAATGGCGTGGTGGGGGAGAGGACTCCCAAAACAAAGGGGCAAGGGTTTGGAGGGAGGTTGGGAGGGAGGGAGGAGAAAGGGAGGCAGGAAATGAGAGCACATCCTTCCATTTCAGAACAAAGAAAGCAGAACCAGTTTCCAGTCACCTCCCCAATTACCTGGCTCCTGAGATGACAGAAAATAGCATCTTAAATAGCCATTTCCGAGCTTTGAAGTTACGGGAAAAAGCTTTGAAAGATAGGGTGAGGGAGGTGTTCTTGGAGGCAGCGTGTGGAAATGAAGCAGCGTGGCCCCCCCAGGAGCCAGCCGGCAGCAGGGGGACACAGCCACTGCACATCCTGTGGCTCCTGGTCTCTTCGGAGACCCCCCAGGCTGGCCAAACCCCTCCCCCAGGCAGAGATCAAAGCTCGAGAAAAAGACAACTTTTTATGAAACAACCTGACATGGATCAAAAGTGTTGAAATTGTACATTTTGACCTAGTAAATCTCTCTTCTTTGAATCTAATTATTAATATTTATCAGAGCCTCATTTATGTTGGAGACGAATTGGAAACTCCTTAAATATCTACTAACAGGGAATCAATGGGGATAACTTGTAATAGTCACAGGCTAGAATATTATACAGCTATTAAAAATGAGGTTTTCCATTTAAGGATACAGAAAGATGCTCACTGTATATAAATGTTATTTATATTTATTATGCATTTAAAGAAAGAGCAGGACACAAAATATTTACATAATATGATTTACTTGGTTAAAAAATAAAATTGTACATATACAATACTAGGAAAACCAAAAGGACTATAAAGAAATACAGCTAAGAATTTGTAGTTGTTATGCCTAGAAGAGAGATTATGGGTCATAATTATATTCTTTATATTTTAATATTTTTTTTAAAGATTTATTTACTTATACATACAAGCTGGGGTACAGGCCAGAGGTGTGGGGTGGCGAGAGGGTTCACCAGAGACAGAGTAGGGAGCAGAACAGGCAGATCAGAAACACACTGCTGAGGGGAGCAGCGGGCGAGGCAGGAGAAGCCTGCCGCACCATGTGGGATTCTCCCCGGCTGGGCGTCGAACTCGCATCGCTGCTGCCGACAGCTCCACAGCGCAGCGCTCAACCGCTGCGCCACCAGGGAGGCCCGGAAATCGGAGTTTTGAAAATGCAACCTGAAAATTTCTCAATCATCTCTTGAAATTGACTCAAACAAGAACCGGTGTCTGCTCCTCAGGAACTGCTGAAACTGACTGTGTCCATCAGGATTGTTTTGGTTGCAAGCAAGAGAAAGCCAGGAAAGGGAATTCGTTTATATAACTGGCATCTGGACTGAGCAAGGATGGTGGGAACAGATCCCCAGAGCAAAACCTGAGGACGGACCCTGGAGGCAGGGACGGCTGCTGCTGTCCAGTGTGCAAGGGTTGCGGGAGACGTTCATGCCAGGCGCCAGCCCGCCTCTCCCTTCCTCCCCTCTGCTGCTGGAACTCTGGGGTTTTGGTTTTTTTAAATATATATTTTTATTGTTATTTATGTCTTTTACATTTTGTATTCCCCTTGGGTAGCCCACCACCAATTCACCCGCGATCCATCTCCATGGTCCCTTGTGTTCTTTTCTATTCCATTTTGTGCCCTTATCCTTCCCTCCCCCCAGCCCCCCTCCCCACCCACTGATTGTCTCTCTCCTATTTGGTTTCCTTATAGTCCTGTTATAAGTGAAACCATTCGATATTTTTCTCTTTCTTTCTGGCTTATTTCACTGAGTATGATCCCCTCTAATTCCATCCATGTCGCTGCAAATTGCATGTGTTTATCTTCTTTGAATGCTGAATAGTATTCCATTGTGTATATGTACCACATCTT
>PVIJ01007609.1:0-16526 GCA_004024925.1 Scalopus aquaticus
TGGGGCCTCCCCGGTGGCGCAGCGGTTAAACACTGCGCTGTGGAGCTGTCGGCAGCGGCAACGCGAGTTCGACGCCCGGCCGGGGAGAATCCCACATGGTGGGGCAGACCTCTCCTGCCTCGCCCGCTGCTCCCCTCAGCAGTGTACTTCTGATCTGCCTGTTCTGCTACCCGCTCTGTCTCTGGTGAACCCTCTCGCTGCCCCACACCTCTGGCCTGTACCCCAACTTGTATGTATAAATAAAAAAAAAATAAAATCTTTAAAAAAAAAAAAAGCACAAATTTGGTGCTCTGTAAAGATTTATGAGAATAATAGCTCAGTAATTTGTTTAATTGATTATTGCTGTTATTAAAATTTAGCATTTGAGGTGAAAACTTTTTAAAGTTTCTGGTCATTTGTTTTATCCTAGAAAGTTCAAGTAAGTTGCTATGGCCCATATTTCTAGTGCATAAAGAATTATATCTCAGAAAATGGATAGCAGTTTAAAATAGGATGAATATATCTCTCATTCTCTATTGAATGAGAATCGTTATTTTTAATTTATTTGAGTAAATATGTATTGATTACATGTATTAGTAGAAAATAGTTTTTTTTGGGGGCCTCCCTGGTGGCACAACAGGATAAGTCTCAGCCTATGAAGTTGTCCACAGCCACTGCAGCATGAATTTGATCCCTGGCCAGGGAGATTCCCACATGGCGCAGCAGACCTCTCCTGCCTCGCCCGCTGCTTCCGTCAGCAGTGTACCTCAGTCGATTCACCTGTTCTGCTCCCTGCTCTGTCTCTGGTGAATCTTCTCACCACCCTGCATCTCTGGTCTACACCCCAGTTCTTGTATGCATAAATAAATCTTTAAAAAAATAGTTTTTTACTTCTGACTTGAACTTTCTATTTTTTTTTTTTTATCGTGTTCAAATTAGCAAACCATTTTCTACTGGGTTCCCATTACAAAGTTAAGCATATACTTTAGAAAGTGTGTTTATTTTATATAAAAATAGAAATTATTTTTTTTAGATTAGATTAACTACTATAGTGGCTTTAATAAAAGTAAATAATGTGACATGGAAATAACTGAATTTTTTTTCAGTCTTGCAAAGCTCCCAAGTCATCTGAAAAGCTATTTGTTTTGACAATATTAAATCTGTTATCATTTATAAAGGTAATTTGCACCATAGAGACTAGGTTTACTCATCTTTTCTGTTTCAATATAGAATAGGATGTTAGTCCATTTCAAAAATACAGATTTTAAATAATGAATGGTTTTAACTTGTACATCTTAATTGTGAATCAAGGCTATTTGTACACCATTTCTAATTTCCTTTAAATTTCCAATAACCAGTAAATACTTACTAAGTGTCTATTATGTGCCAATTAATATTGTTGTCAGTGAGGATAGAGAATTGTTGAGGAATTCATTAAGGGAAATTGGGTAGACAGGATTTAGTAATTAGAAGAGGTGAGAGTGAAGAATGACTCAGAGGTGGCACTTTGCTATCTGGTTGTGTAATTGCATGAATGTTGGTGCCATTCATCAGTAGGACCAGAAGAAATTGGGAATTGATTTTAGGTTCAGGCATGTTGGAAGTATTGATGGGATATCCAAGAAAAGATAACCATTATAGTTAGATAGATAGATGTATTATAGTGGTAGTTGCTAAAACATCAAGACTAATTAATATATGATAATTTTAAAACAACGGGAGTTTTTTCTCATTGATGTAAAGTCCAAAAGGGTGTTCTTCATTGATGAGCGATTTTTCTCCAAGCAGTATTTTAGAGGCTCACTCTCCTTCCATCTTTGCATTCTACCTCCAACATGTTCCTTCCAAGGTTGTGCTTAGCTGTTCCCAGCCAGTGGAAGGGGATTGAGTATGTGGAAGGTACAGCCACTTCATAATCCACTTCAGTCTAAACGTGATGTACATTATTTTTGTTCAGATCCTGTTCATGGTAACTAATCACATGGCTTCACCTATTTATAAGGGAATCTTAGAAATATTGTCACTAGCTGGTTAGCTGCTTCCCAGGGACTACTTCCTTTCAGATAATGTAGAACACAATTCTTTGTCAGATAGTTGGCTATCTCGAGCATATATTTGAGAATCATTAACATATAAGATGATCACTGAAAGCATGAGAATGAATGAAATGACCAAAAGGAAATGTATAGAATGAGGAGATACTGTCCAGTGGTCTTTGCATCACGTCTTAAGAATTATTGACTATTGATCTATAGGATTACATAAATGAAGAATAGGTAGAAGAATTTTGACTATGTTTAAATGCTGATAGAAAATGAGATTTTTAAGGAGGATGAAGGTTAGAGATAGAGGTGATAATTGGTAGAGTGAGATTTTTAAAGAGCCAAGCTGACTTAGAAGAATTAATTTTGGAGGGGAGGGAAGCAGGGAGGAACCGCTCAAAATTTTTCACACAGTGAGTCTTTTATACACAGTTAAGTTGTGAATAATGTCACCTGTTATTATTACTCAGGCAGAAAGGAGACATTCATGACTAAGGATTTGATTGAGTTTATAGGTAGGGTGGTAGGAAAAGGAGGGTCCCCATCTGGTGAATTCTCTCTGTGTGCACATGTACATATGCATTTGTATCTGCATACAAAGTCATGTGCTTGAACCTAAGGGAGTAGCTAAGTTTTGAAGTAAATAGTAAGAAATAAAGCTAAACAATGAAACATGCAGGGATTACTGTACATGCTCTGTAATTATAGGACTTCCTGTAGTACAAAAATATCGATTTATTTGAAAAATAAAACCATCACTTTTAAAAACCTTTCAGTTTCCGATTTTATCCTAGATAATTTTCCTAGATGTGTAGATAAACCATTTTAATTAAGTGTAACTAAAAGGTAACTCAGTTGCTTGCTTCCAGGCTGTAAACTCTTCTCTTCTTCAGTCCTCAGACTGATGACATTTCTTGGTTAGGCATGTGGCAGCCTCTCTCTCAGTGGCATTCCTGCTTCCATAGTGGCTGACCCTTCTGGTCTGGGAGCTTTGGTTGTTTTTTTTTCCCCATTATTTTGTAACTAATCACTAGGTTAGTGATTTCTATATTTCTATATTAATTTGCAAACAGATCCCTTTTCTGTATTTGCTGTTGGTTGTATATTGTGTTCTAGTTTCTCAGCTAAGTGCTTAGGTGGTTTTCTCTCTCTTTACTGCAGATGCAGAATACTGTAACCTTAAAGCTGACATTTGGAAGATAAATATATATGTCAAATGTCAAATTATATAGATAACATTACCATGCTTTTGAATCCTTTAATTTTTTTTTCAGGCTTTGTTTTTGGTTTTTTTTTTTTTTTTTTTTTTGAGGTTACATTGGTTTACAAAATTGTACACTATTTGGAGGCATAGAATCACCCCCTTCCGATGTTGTTATCACACCACGCCCACAAACAAGTTACCCATAATCCTCTCAACATTGTTTTATATTAGAAAAGATGGAATATTTAAAATAATTTTTACCTTGTATAATGGAGACTTGTTTTTTATTACTAATGCAGATTTATTAGTAAATAGGCATGAAATTGTTATGTTTAGCATAAGCTGTGATTGGAAGGAAGCTAGTTTCCAAAAATAGGAAGCCAGCTTGAGTTATTCTTGATTAGTTTAAAAGTTTCCATATACATCTGTTGGTCTGCTTTTGTGCTGCCTTAGCTCACCCTTATTCCTTACGCATTGTGGCTTTTCTAACTGCCCTCTTTCATGTATATTTTACATTTTTGCCATGTAGGTCTTTCACAGTTCTGCAGCCCCAGGCGGGCATTCTCTGAACAGGGTCCGCTCCGCCTGATCAGGAGCGCCTCTTTCTTTGCAGGTTTGCCATGTGCTGTGTGGGTAGACTAGTTGGTGTGCCCCAGTGGCTAGAATCTGTAGTTAAGCTGTGGAAACAAGAAAGTAGATAAATGCATTTGGGGAGGGTGTGGTTAAGAAAACACTGCTTAGAAAGTATGAACTTGATTTCTTTCTACTGAGTATGTTTTCTACTGAATATGTCTTTAAAGTTTCCAAATTTGCATTATCAGTGTAATTGACATTTTCACGAAGTTGAAGTTTTGTCAGTTCGGAATTCTAAACCAAATTTTAATATGAACATCATTTCTTAAAATACCAGTTGAAATTTCTAATGTGACACTATCTTGTTTCCATAGCTGAATAGCTTTGTATCATAGTTCACCAATGCAGAAAATATTCCATCTTATTATTGTAAAATTTCTGGTCTATACTATTCCATAAGGATGACTTCTCTTGGAGCTAAGAGTCAGATGAACAAGCACCATCATAATACTCTGTGAAAGGCATATAATTTGTTTATTTCTTTAAATTGATGCTTGTAGAGTATGTTCATTCTTCTATATCCAGAAGTTTACTTAACTTCTTGTTTTAACTAATGTTTATTTAACTTACAAATGAGAGATATGAACAATACATATTTGCTACAGGAAATTTAGAAAATTGGCAAAAAACATATATTAGTCATTTTGTCAGCTGGAAGTGACATTTTTAAAAAACAAAATTGGAATCATACTATTCAGTTCCCTTAAAATGTTTATTATGGAGAATTTTTAAATATATAGACAGGTTAGTAGAGTGGACCATCAGATATCCATGACTTAGCACCATAATTTTTACTTTTCAGTGCTTGCTTTTTTTTTTCATTTAATAGTAAATATTGTGCTATGCCATTGAATATGCTTTATATATGTATTTTTTTAATCACCCCTTCTTTAAATTTTATATCACAGATTATATTCATGATCTTCAGATCGATCTCAAAGCTTGTTCAACTGAGTAATAGCTCTTGGTGTTGGGTTTGTGCCGTGCTATTAAAAAAAATAAATGAATGCAATGAGATGAGCATGATTTAATTTGCTATTTAAAAGGAGCAGCATCAGCCTGAATAATAGTATATTATGTAACTGACAGTTATATCTTGATTCACAGTTCACAGCAATCCAATGGACATGCCTGGAAGAGAGCTAAATGAGGACAGAGAAAGTGGCATAGCACGTTCTGGTAATGCCATGTTCATGTATTCCAGTTTTTCATTGTTGGCTGACATTGATTACCTTTTCTGTCTTTGCCTTTATCAATTAATTTTATGTGTAGTTTGTTAGAATTAATATTAGCCTTACAAGAGAATTATAGAAATAGCATTTAAAATTTAAAATTATTCAAAAATTGGCAATGGGGAAGCATGACCTGGATGAATGCATAGTGGGTTAGGCTTAGCCAATACTAGAATAGAAGTATTGATCAAGAGACTGTTTAGATACCACAGTAGAAAAAATAACACATCTGTGTGTTTCTGCTGCTTCTCACTAGAATTTAAACTGTCAGATTGTCTCTAGCCCAGAGTTTAGGCATTTTTTAAAGCATTGTTGTTAAGTATTTCTTTGAAATAGTGGACTCTTCTAAAACTTGTCTAACAAACTTTGAAATATGTTAGCGATAGAAAATAACAAAAATAAAACAAAAACCTCTGACGCCCAGATGTAACCTTTAGGGAACACAGGAATAGTCAGGAAAATCATCTGTCATAATTCATTGTGTGATGTAGTCTGTGATAGACCTGTGCAGAGAGGTTCAGGGAAAGGGCACCTGACTAGATTTTGGCAGTTAGTCATCTGTAAAGGACAACTTGAATTGTGTCTTGAGAAATAAATAGTAGTTATCCAGGCAAAGGCATGAAAGTAGGGCATAACACTTCAAGAACAAGAGTTTATCAGGGCCCAGAGGTCAACTTAAGCGAAAGAAGAAATAATCTTAGGCTTGAATTACTGTTAGGAGGAAGAAACTTGATTCATCAGGACCATCCATTGTCTTGTCAAATGACTGTGTTCTTTTATTTATGATTCAGTTTTGACATAGATAGAAAGTCTTAGAACCTCAAATTTACCATATATTGTAATTCCCCAGGTAGGCATTTGAATAACAAGAAGTCTCCAAAAATATTCGCATGTTTCTGAATTCTATTCCTAGAGAAAGGCTTAGACATACGTATTTGGGAACAAACTGAAAAATTCAACACTTTGTTCTGATAGATAGCTAGAGTAGAGAATCTCTAATACACAAAAGCTGCATCTCTCAAAGAATCTTATCCTTCATTTCTAATTGAATTTTACGTTTTTGTTAGGGATTTACATTTCCCTTACATATAATCCAGAGCTTTAGATTTCTATGACAGGAATTTAATTCTCATTATTTTATCCAAGATTTCAGAAGTGATGTCTCTACATTTCATTTTCTTCATCAGTAATTTGAAAAACCTGGCTAGTTTGACTTTGCACATATGCCATTTAAGTATTTTCTTCTTTTTCTAACACGGGTATTCTAAATACCAGAATTTAGTCATGCATAACATTTGAATTTTCGCTGAAGTCATACCCAGATTAGTTATACATACCCATTCGTATACTGCAGAGTTTTATAATACTAATTGATTCAATGTGGTCTTTTCAAGAAAATAGGTCAGAATTTGTTAGTCTACCATTGAATTTGTCATGGGAATTTCTCTAGTTTTCAGATTTATTGTCCAAAATAATATATAATTTGGCATGTACCTCTTGAGAGATGTTAATATTTCTCTGTTTGAATTACTTGACAAATTTTCAGCCTTTGGTTAAAGTCATGAAGATGGAAATCTAAATTACTGCCATGTAATAACAAGTTCTTAATGTCTTCCTCTCTACATCCAGTAGGGAGGAGAGGATCCCTAGTCCAAGAGAAAAAAAGGATTGTAGCTTTGAAACCCTTGGCAAGAACAGAACTTTTGGATTCCAGAGAAGGGTTTTAGGGAGAGGATAATCCCCACAGTTAGGAGACAGCAGCAGTTACAATCAGAGTGAACTCTACTGGAGTGTTTCTGTTACCCTGAGAAGCTTCAGAGAACTGTCTGCAGAATATGCTCTTTCTTGGGAGCTTAGTGAATATAGTTATAACTCTTTAAAAGTGGTCAAGCATTCGAAGATTAATGCCCTTGCACAGGTGGTTCACAAATACTTATAAATGTCATTTTTTTGTTTCTGAAGAAAAAAATTAATGTTCATTGGTTTTCTATGATTGCATCACTATGACAGGTGTTTCATGTCTGTTATCTTAGTTGTTTTTAATTAGTACCCTTTCTAGATGGATGTTACTTGCCCTATTTTATAAATGAAGAATGTAACTAAAGAGAAATTAACCATATTTCTTAAAGTCACAGAACTAGTAAGTGGTAAAGTTGTAAATTACATCTTCAGAGGGCACTCAAACGCTCAAGTTCAATTTGAATTGCTTCAGATTTCTTTTCATGTGACATCTAAGGGTTCTGCTCAAGTAGAGGGTAGTCTGGTGGCCAAAAAGTGTTGATACCTTGCTTCAAAGTAGCATTTTCTTCTGAAGGTAGAGGTAAGGATTTCAAAAGGGGATTGTCTAGAGTCTCTCACTAACACACTGTTAATATATGATTTTTCTCCTTTGGGGACCTTGTTCCAGCAGTGATGTGTTTTTTTCATGGAAATTTTAGAGGCTTATGAAGCAAAATGGATAATTTGAGTTACCACTTCTTAAATTTATTAAAAAGAAATTTATTCTTAAGCTTTATTATTACTTTCTCATACAGTATACTTTTTCTTATTCTGACTTGACAGCGTCTCTCAGCAGCTTGCTTATTACTCCGTTTCCCTCTCCAAACTCCTCACTTACCCGAAGTTGTGCCAGCAGCTATCAGCGACGTTGGCGACGCAGCCAAACAACAAGTTTGGAGAATGGGGTATTTCCTAGATGGTAAGTTATAACCTTTCAACTTAAAATTTCGGAAAAATTTGTAAGACTAATTGGTTCCTTTACTCAATTTATTATGTTTTCCTTTTTTTCCGAGCCTGCCTTTGTATTTTGTGTATTTAAGTCTGAAAATGAAAACTTTTAAAATATATTGCATTTATTTTTATTGTGGTACGTTATGCATAATGTAAAATTTTAACATTTTTAGCAGTACAGTTTAGTGGCATTAGATACCTTTGCATTTCTGTGCAACAATCATCACCATTCCTGTCCAGAACATTTTTATCTGCCCCAAATATAAGATTAAATGCTTTACCTGTTAAACAATAAGTCCCAAATCCTCCCCCATTATTTCAGACAACCACCGTTCTATTTTCTCACTTTTTGAATTTAACTTTAGATGTGTAAGTGGAATCACACAATATTTGTCCTTTTGTATCTGGCTTATTTCACGTAGCAAAATTTATGTCTTCAGAGTTCATCCATGTTATAGGATGTATTAGAATTTCATTCTTTTTTACGATTAACATTCCATTGTGTGTGTATACATACATATACATATATATTTATACACACACACGCCACACCATATTTTTTATCCATTCATCTGTCTGAACATTTGAATTGCTTATGCCTTTTGACTATTGTGAATAATGCTGATTTGAAGCTGAGTATACAAATACATGCTCAAGTTCTTGTTTTCAGTTCTCTTAGTTACATACCTGGAAGTTAAATTGATTCATATGATAATTCTCATTTTAAGTTTTTGATGAATCTTACATTTTCCCACTGTAGCTGCACCATCTTACATTCCCAACAGAAATGCTTCACAAAATTTCTAATCTCTCCATGTCCTTGGGAGTAGTTATTTTATATATTTTTTGATAATGGTCATCTTAATAGGCAGGAAGTAGTGTCTCATTAGGATTTTGATTTGCATTTTCCTAATGACTGGGGATGTTGAGCAAGTTTTCATATGTTTATTGGTCATGCATGTCTTCTTTTGAGACTACTTAAGTATCATTGACTTTGGAATCTTTTCAAGTGCTTTGCCCATTTTTTAATCAGATTTTTTGGTTGTTGATTTGTAGGAATTATTTTATAATGTGGTTATTAATCCTTTGTCAGACATACCCTTTACAAATATTTGTCTCCCGCTGCAAGGATTGCCTTTTCATTCTCTTAGTAGTGTCCTTTGATGCACAACGGTTTTTATATAGTCCAGTTTAACAATTTTTCTCTTGTTGCTTATGCTTTTGACACTATAGCTTAGAAATCATTGCCAAATACAGTGTCATGAATACCCTATGGATGTCATCATGTGTTTTTTGTTTCTTTTTTTAGGAGTTCTATAGTTTTAGCTCTTAGATCTTTGATTTGTATATTGCATGATTTGATATTTCAGCTTTTCATGTTTCTGTTTTGGCAAATTCATTCTTGAAAGATCTGTTTTTAGTCTATGTTGAATACAGTTACAAATAATGAAGATTCTTATTTCTTCCTTTGCTCATTCCCTGTAGTTCATCTTTGATTTTGCTATTGCAATCAAAAGGAGAGACATACAGATCCTAGAACAATGAAGAGATTGTATCAGAATCATGTATAAACTTTAAAATTCAGGCATTGTTTGGGTGGTTACGAATTGAAAACTGTCGCCTTTTTTAGTGACTTCTGACTAAACAAAAAACTTACCATATGTCATATTAAAATTTCTTATGAAAATGTGAGCATAAAGAAATAATAGATTTCACAAAGAATTTTTTTATAAAACAGTAAAAAACCTTTGGCTTGCCTATATTTTAATAAGCAAGAAGATTGAATTGCAAAATTAACTATTTTTATATTTTTTTTAAATTAAAAAAACATTTGTTTTTAAGGTCTATAGAAGAAAGCTTTAATCTGTCAGATGAAAGCTGTGGCCCTAACCCAGGAATTGTGAGGAAAAAGAAGATTGCAATTGGGGTAATCTTTTCGTTATCCAAAGATGAAGATGAAAATAACAAATTTAATGAATTCTTTTTTTCACATTTTCCTCTCTTTGAAAGCCACATGAACAAATTAAAGAGTGCAATAGAACAGGTAAGCATAGTTATGTTGTTTGTTTGTTTATAGCCTTTATAAATTTCTTTTGAATCTTATTTTCCTTTGAATCTTAAGCACTATGTTCATTTAATTGGGCAGACAAATTTGGAGGCATTTGAACCCTGCAAAGTGTTCTGGAAGATTCAGATAGACTTCAGCTCTTTTTAAGATGCTTACTGTCTAATAAAATATGATAAATAAATAAAAGGGCATTTCATCTGATCATTCAGTAAATAAATATATGAGGGCCTATAATGTGGCAAGGCACTATACTTACAACTGAAGGTAAGATGTGAAAAAGCAACAGTACTGACCTTATGAGACAGCAAACAAATAAATGAATATAAATAAGATTTTAGATGGTATTTGGTGGAGGTAAAACATACAAAAGGATTGTAATGAATTTTTCATGGGAGAAGTGCTAATTTTTATAAGCTAGTCAGGAAGCTCCCTGATAAAATGACATTTGGTCCAGAGATATAGAGGAAGTGAAATACAGCTTTCAAAGAGAAGCATATTCTAGGTAGCAGCAAAGATTCTATGGCAGGAGTAAGCCTGATGCATGAGCAACAATTACAAGGCCAAAGTGACTGGATTAGAAGTGAGAACACATAATTATGGCCTCATAGGAAACTGCTGTAAGAGGTTTGTATTTGCTCTTAAGAAAGATGGGAAACTTTTGGGTGGAAGAATGACATTATTTGTAAGGATCACTCTTAAATGCTGGTAGAGAATAGATTTTTAGTAGAAAAGGTGGGTGTTGTAGGACCAGTTAGGAGACTGTTGCAATAATCCAGATGAGAAATGGTTTTTCATTTCAGCAGTAAGAATAATATAGTTGCAATACTAAAATGAAAAAGACTGTATAAATGGGGCAGGTTTAGTGGAGGAGGAATGGACGTTTGCTTGATCTGCTCCTAGACATCCAAATGTTTTATATGCGTGAGGAGCTAGGGGGAGGGTCCAAGATAGACAGCTAACAGTGAAGAGATGGAACTGGAACCATGGAACTGGCTGAGGGAGAGAAGACAGGTGAGGAGATCCTAGACCTGAATTGTGAAGCATTTCAATCGTTAAAATTGGAGGACCCACGAAGGAAGGAATCGGCAAGGACTGAGGATTGACCACCCCAGTAGAAGAAAAAACAAGAGAGGGAGCCAAGTAAAAAAAGTATTTTATGAAGGAGTGATCAGTTGTGTCCAGTCCTGCTGACAGTGTATATAACTTATGTAAATTAACAAAATTATGAATATGAGATAGAGCTTAACGATAACTAAAAATAAAAAACTTGGGTCCCCCTGGTGGTGTGATGAGTCAAGTGCAGCGCTGTGGAGCTGTCAGCTGGAGTTCGCGCCTTGCAGGAGTTGCCTGGCTGGGGAGATTCCCACATGGCACAGCAGACCTCTCCTGCCTCACCCGCAGCTCCCCTCAACAGTATATTTCAGTCAGTCTGCCTGTTCTGCTCCCTACTCTGTCTCTGGTGAACCCTCTCACACCCCACACCTCTGACCTGCACCCCAGCTTGTATGCAAAAATAAATAAATCTTTAAAAAAATAAACAACAAGCAAAGTTTTGTAAGAGCCTTATGCTCTACTGACTGAGCAAGCTGGGTGCTTAGGAATTCATGGGAAGGACAGATAACTTCCTATTGGAAAGACATTTCTGCATCTTATAGGATATGTAGGGTTTTTAAAACTTAAAACTGGATATAGCAGAAAATTGGATATAACAGAATATCAAAAAAAATTGATACCCTTGCACACAAAGATAATTCATCAACGTTTTGCAGTCTTATCCATAACTTTTCTATATTGTACTTTTACTTCATTGAGATTGTGCTGCAAGCACTTTGTTTTAATTTCATGCTAGTGTTCTTAAAAACTCATCATTGTATTACATGTATTTCTCATGTCATTGTAAACGGTTTTTAAATAGGTTTTGTTGTTCATTTTAATAATTTTTCTGTTAGGCCATTTCTTTTTCACAATTTTATCTATACTTTAGTTAACGTCTTGGTGAATTTTCCACATTATTTTTTAGAAGATATTCCCAGAAGTTAGAAGCGAGTGAGTCAATGGTCACTACTAAAATTAATTCTTATGACAGTGTGCAGAAGGAATAGAGTACAAAGGAGAGTAGTTAGTGGTATGGCTGACAGCATTAATGGGTGCCAGATCACAAAGAATTTGAAATGTTTGTCGGCATTTTTGACTTTGCTTTAGGAAAATTAAGTTGTCAAAATGTTTAAAAGGGATTAGAATAAGAGACTGGAGATGGAAAGATTAGTTCTAATGGTGTAGAAATAAAGGATGCATTTTTAGTAACTTGGTAGTGACCGGATTATCTGCTTCTAGAGAAGACACTGATATTAGTTATTTACATTAAACCTGTCAAAAAAACAGATGAGTAGCAATACTTTTTATTAGACAAATGATTAAAAATCATTTTCACTTAATTTTTTAGTAGCTGGACATTGCTAACATTTTCATTGGTTGACATTGTCCCTCTTTGTTGTCAGTTATTATTGAATTAGTACACTGGATGAACTGACAGCTTGAGTTACTAGGAAAAGTGTTTCAGGCTTTTAATGTTTAAAACTGGAAACATTCATTAATGATCACTTTTTATTGATTTAATGCTTTGGCCATTCTGCAAACTAAAATGTACATTGCAGTGCTTACAGTTGTTTGGATAATTATTCAAGTTTAACAACTCATTTCTTTTTAAAGGTGAAAGATAAAGCATGCATGAGTGAATACTTCATATAAATGAATGGGACTTAATTTTAAAAGTTCTAAGCTGTCAATTAATGATAAAATATAGTAATCATTGGACCATCCAAAGAAGTTTTCCTCTATAACCAATTTTCAAACTATTCACTTTTTTTTTTTACTGAAAAGTTGTGAATTTCTGGCATCTTACCATTATTTTGAAGTCTGTGCCACCTTTTGAGATTTTTATTAATTAAATACATTATTGCTGATAAAATTAAGGAAGGATGCTCAATTTTAGCTAAAGAATATTCACTTCTTTATCAATAGGGACTCTGTCAACAGTTTTTAAAAACAGTAGGTTTCACTTAATGAAGCTTTGACTGTACATGGTCATGATTTCTGGCCTGAAATAGTCTGGCCTTAATAAGATCAAACATTTTAGATATCACTTTGTAATTATTTATAAGTAATGCAGAATTATATTTTCTTGAGAAAAAGTCTAAACATATTACAAAGTCGTTTTTGACATCCACATCCTTATCCTTACCCCCTTGCACCTCCCAGTTTTATTGCTGGTGCTGGATTCTTTACTCTCTTCTTGTCTACTTATAGCAAGACTCCTCAGTTTTGGCTACATATGTTTTTAAGAAAGCATGCATTACTTATGATAACTTGTGGTATCTTTGGTAATATTTTTGTTTTAGATTTAGAAAAAGGTTTAGTTAACAGCCAGTATCTGTAAAATATTATTGGAAACCATGAGCTATTGTTACTATCTTTGTGTTTTGATTTATTTGGGAAAAAAAAATAGTTTCATGTGGCCAGGAAACTGTCAACATCAGTTTCTTTATGTATTGACATTGTATGGTTTGACAATTACAATAAGAGTTTAACATTTGAACATTTTGAATTTATTATAATCATTAATGAACAAAGGTGCAAGAAAGAAATATGTATGTAAATATGATGTATTTATAGACACCATAAATATGAATGCATTTCTTACGTATTTCTAAGTAAGAGTGGTGGTAGAGTGTTTTGTGGAAATAATGTGACTTCTTATCTTTCACTATTTTTTTCATATTTTTCCCATGATAAGTATAAGAATTAACTATATGATTGCTTTCAAGGCTATGAAAATGAGCCGGAGATCAGCTGATGCCAGTCAGAGGAGTTTGGCATATAATCGAATAGTTGATGCCCTAAATGAATTCAGGTATATATTCTTAAGTATCCCATAATATAGACTTGTTTACTGGTGTATACTGGAAGATTTGTTTCTTTGCTTTAACTTATTCTAATAAATTTTAATTTTAAAAGTTTTTTTCCCTATACCCAAGTGAGGGTATAATTCAGTGACCATTGGTTCCTAGTTTAGTAACTATCAAATGCACTTGGATTTGAGCACATTTGGGAACTTACAGTAGTGTATTTTTATTATTTGTCCATTAGACAAGTACTGCCACCAGGAAAGTTATTTTGAGCCAACAGAAATGTGCTTTGTTTCTTTTGGGCACCTAGATAATGTTTGTTTCCATATAATATACCTTGTAATTTTTTGTTGAAAGTTGGCCATAATATATTAGAATACAGGAACTGAATATAGTTCTTATGTAGTTATATGAGGTAAGTTATCAATTTGATTAGAATTTAGGAAGTGTTTAATGTTTACTATAGCATTAAGTACCATAAAGCTATACCCATAAGCTTCACTTTCCTATAGTATCCATATTTGTTTGTTTGTTTTTTTATCCTTCCTTTTTCCGTTGGATTTCCTTAAAGATTCCTTCCTAAATTGATTCTGTCCTGCAGGTTTCATTTGTAACCCACTATTGCCTTACTGGAACTAGGTTGATACGGTTGTAAGGTACTGCGGAGAGGGAGAATTTATATAATCTTTTTTTTTTTTAAAGATTTATTTATTTATACAGACAAGCTGGGGTACAGGCCAGAGGGTTCACGAGAGACAGAGTGGGGAGCCGAACGGCGAGAGGGTTCACCAGAGACGGAGCGGGGTAGCAGAACAGGCAGATGAGAAATACACTGCTGAGGGGAGCATTGGGCGAGGCAGGAGAGGTCTGCTGCACCATGTGGGATTCTCCCCGGCCAGGCCTCGAACTCGCGTCGCCGCTGCCGACAGCTCCACAGCGCAGCACTTAACCGCTGCGCCACCGGGGAGGCCCAGAATTTATATAATCTTATGATTAAATTTTAGATCTTTTGATGACTTTTGAGTTTTTGGGTTTTCGCCTTCAGAAATGTTTCACGACTTTTTTTTTCCTTCTTATAGATGAGCCAGAAAGTCTAGCGGGGGTTGGAGTTATCTAATTGCCCCTCTCTCAGGTCAGATAAGACTCTAATGTAGAAGTTTCCTTCCAGGGCTAGCCTTTGTTTTGGAGATTGTGGTGGGTCTATTTAAAATTTTTTACATTTCTCTTCTTATCCAAAACACAAAAAGAATGTTTCTTTCATCTTCACCATGAAATCTATTGGTACTGTATAAGAAAATGGGGGTCTCGGCTTAGACTCCAAGATTTTTTATCATAGAAGGCTAATTCATACTCAGTCTCCAAGAATTAATTATGTGCGTGGTGGCCATCTGTATCTCTCTTATGGAGAAATGCTTACTTAGTTAGTTCTCTTTTCATTTTTTTAATTGGGTTATTTGTTTTCGTCTATTTAGTTGTATGAGTTCTTTGTAGATCTTGGATGTTAGCCCCTTGTTGCATATATGGTGAACAAACATTTTCTTCCATTCAGCAGTGTGTCTTTCTGTTTTGGTGACAGTTCTTTTGCTGTGTAGAAGCTTAGTTTAATGTATTTTGAGTAGTTTATATTCTCCTTTGTTTTCCCTGCTGCTAGAGACAAGTCCATGAAAACCTCTCTAATATCTATTCTGTATAGTGTTTTGCCTATGTTTTCTTCTATGTATTTCATGTCTACCTAAGGTTCTTAAGAGTTTTGTTTTGTTTGAATTAGATACCGTGCCTCTAAAATAAAGGATATGTGCAATGAATAGTCAGACATTTTGTTAATCATTTAAAAAATTTATTTTATTCGTTTCATTGATTTTTGGACTAGAAATATTATAAATATTTGCTTTGGATGATTCTTTTTGCTTATTTGCCTAAAAATAATCCTGTAGTATTCTTATTAGTTTATATATTGTAGTATTGCAAGATACTGACTCTTTGCCCTTGTACTTAGAGCTGTTATCTATATTATTTGATTGACACCTTCTTTTCTGCAGTTACAAACTTTGTGGCTAAAGGCCAAGAGTCCCTATTTGAGCTTTCAGGAAACACTGTCATTATAGATCCAAGTGAGGTAACCAGAATAGTAAATAGTAAAACTCATTTCTAGTAGAATAATGATCTTGTGCTAAGGTTATAAACAACGTTTTTATTTTAAAATATCTTTAATCAAATACCTATGAGCTAATTCCTATGGTGTTGGATAGTATTCATGGCCTAGTTTTAGAATTTTAAGATTGGTCTCACTCATGTGGAATATAGAGAAACAAAACAAAGAAACTGACAAATCTAAACCAAACAAAGTTTTGAAATGGCTGCAGAATGGAAGTCATTAGAGGGGGGAGAAGAGCGATGGATGGGAGCAAAGTGAGAGGGGAGTGGCCAAAGGTATATGATAAGGGGGTATGGGTGCTCTGGGCTGTGGTGATGCACATCTGAGGTGTGAACCTATTCCTCTGAATCATATGCAGTGATGTAAACTAATGTCACTTCAAACAAATAAATTCATTAATTAAAAACAGACTTTTGTTATTTTTTTTAAATAGATATTTATTTTTGTTATTCGTATCTTTTACATTATTGTGTGTTCCCCATAAGTTACCCACCACCTGTTCACCCGTGGAGCCATCACCATAGTCCTCCTTGCTCCCCTCTTCTCCCATCTTGAGCCCTCTCCCTCCCCTCCTTCCC
>PVIJ01007609.1:16626-81219 GCA_004024925.1 Scalopus aquaticus
TTGTGTATATGTACCACATCTTCTTGATCCAGTCATCTATTTTTGGGCATTTGGGTTGTTTCCATACCTTAGCTATTGTAAACAGTGCTGCAATAAACATGTGGGTGCATGTATCCTTTCGGATTAGTGTTTTTGTGTCTTTTGGGTATATTCCCAGTAGTGGTATTGCTGGGTCATATGGAAGTTCCATTTCTAGCAGCTTGAGGAAACGCCATACAGCTTTCCATAGTGGTTGGATCAGTTTGCATTCCCACCAGCAGTGTAGGAGAGTTCCTTTTTCTCCATCAACATTTGATGTTGCCAAAAACAGACTTTTTAATACTGCTTTGAATTTATAACATTTGAGCTATAAAATCATTGAAAAGGTATGTCATAATTGTTTGCCTTCCCTTTTGTTTGATTATTTTATTACAGTTAATGTGCAAATCTGAAAGGTTACGTAGGTTAAACATTCTTATGATATATTAGAAATGCTTTATAAAATCTTAAAATTTTTTTATTTGAAAGTCCATCAGTGGAAGTACTTTAATTTGTACAGTTGGTCTTTATTACTTATAGATTCTATGTTTATGAATTAACCTACTTATTAAATTTATTCATTATCTCAAAATAAATTGACAGTGCTTTTATAATCTTTGTGTATACGCATTGGTCAGTGAAAACTTGAGTGGTCTGATGCACACATTCCTAGGTGAGATCAAATAAGGCAATGCTCTGTCTTCTTGTTTGAGTTCTCATTCTTTGTCATGTTCTCTTTGACATCTGTTTAGTGTCACTTTTTTTAAGCATTTTTATGCTTTTTGTCAGGATTGTCCTATTAAAAATGGTGTTTTATGAGAGATATTACAGTTTTTTTTATATCCAGTAGTTCAGGAGTTGTGTGTGTTTTACTGAATGCTTATACCATTCATGCGGTGGCACAGAAAATGGCTGGCCCCAAGGGCTGGTAAATTTAAAGGGCACCAACACACAAAGTGTTAATCTAGTCCTATACTTTAATTTTACATTTAGAGGGAACTGATAATTAAGTAGGGAAACAACTTATCTGAGTCACACAGTCATTGGTGTCAGAGCCAGTGCTACCACCAATATATTTGAGTTAACATACAGAATGTACCATGTTTAATTTCATGGTACAAGACCGTGAACAGGGAAGGAAAGACTTGATTCCTCTCAAAAGAAGAGGTGGTACATATCGACAATGGGATACTAGTCACTATTGAAAAACAGAAAAAGATCAACTCTTGTGATGACATGAATGGAATTGGAGGGGGTTATGCTATGTGAAATAAGAGAGAGGGAGAAAGACAAATACTGGATGATTTCACTCATGTGAAATATATAGAGAAAAAAAGCAAAGGAACCAGAAAAACTAAACAAAAACAAACCCTAGATATACGACTGTAGACTTGAGGCTACTAGTGGGAGAGACTAAGAAGAGTGAACAATGTGTAGAGAGGGGCCTAGTGTTATATGATAAAAAGGGACATGGGTGCTTTGGTGGTGGATGGGTCGTACTGAGGTACATCTGGGGAGGTGTGAACCTTTTCCCTGAATCATATACAGTGCTATAAAACAATGTTACCTCAATTAAAAAAAAAAGCTTTAATAACCTAGGTATAAGGTTTAAGCTGGCGACATAAACTTTAAGTGTATATAATTGTGGAAACTAAGAATTTCACAATATGTTTTCCTCTTTTTAGAACAACAATTTGTAATCTTTATACAATGCCACGAATCGGAGAGCCTGTCTGGCTTACAATGATGTCTGGGACTCCAGAAAAGAACCAACTTTGCCATCGTTTCATGAAGGAGTTCACTTTTCTAATGGAAAATGCTTCAAAAAATCAGTATGGCTTACTCTCGGTCTATTTAACCTGCCTTAGCTATTATTAATTGTAAATAGGTATCTTTATTGTGACTAAACCCTATTACAAGAGTCAAAGAATTAACCATTATTTCTGGAATTATTTCATTTTATTCATAATCAAAACAATTCTAAAATAATTAAAAGGTCGTGGAAGAAGACCACACTTCATCTAATTGAGAAACAGTAAACATTTTTTTTTTTAATTTCATGTTAAGTTAAAATTTCTGACATCTTACTTTGAGGCTTCTCTTTTTCTGGAAACTGTATCCACTTTCACTTTTTCATTCCATAGTAAAGAAGTAAAACCCATATTTAAGAAAGTTGAAGAATTCCAATGATACATTTTTAATATATTTTACCATATTGCTTTCTTCTAAAACTTAATAAATTCCTAGAATTCTTATGAGTAATTTAGGTGTTTTTATTCTTTTTGATAATTTAATATTTATTCTCCATTATTTTCCTAATAAGTAATTTGGAGATATATAGACCTGCTAGTTGATTTATTAATAAGCTGCAGATTAAACACTTTAAAAAATCGTAGTTTTTCAGATGAAATGGCATTTTCCTTTTGTAATTATAATTAGAAAATAGCTCCTGGTGAAAGCTTTCTTTAAGAATTTTCTTTAAATTTCTGTCAAAGTGAAGAAGTTAATGTCCATTTTCATTTTGGGTGCTATGCCTATTCTTCCCTTTCACCTTTTTTATGTCATTTGGCCACATGAGAATGTGTAATTTTTGCTTTCTTCTGTCACTGCATTTTTGCCTAAAGTTTTATGAAGGCAGGTTGGAATCTGATAGGATGCGTTTTGATTTCAGATTCTTGCCAGCACTTATTACTGCAGTTCTTACCAATCATCTTGCCTGGGTTCCAACAGTCATGCCAAATGGACAACCACCTATAAAAATCTTTTTAGAAAAACATTCCTCTCAGAGTGTGGACATGTTGGCAAAGACTCATCCGTATAATCCACTTTGGGCACAACTGGGTAGGTAGTCTGAAAACCCTCATATTATTCAGTACATGTGGACTTCTGTGTAAGAAGTTATTTTATAGCAAAAACAAAAATAAAGATGATGCTCTCTCTTACTGCCTCCACTTTGAAAGATTGCTTTATTTGTTCTTTTGTGTCTGCTGAATTGTCCTATCGCAATCTTATGCTTGATACCATTCCTTCTATTGGACTCCTGCTGGAGCAAGAAGAGTGGGATGATGACTGGCTTGTTAGCAACTTCAGAGTCTTCAGGGTGTTTTGTGTTAAGTATTTTGCCTAGAAAGAATCAGCATCACCTGTGATAGAATAAATATAATTAACTGAGAAGTAGTCTTTGAAATTTCTGTTGTTCTACTTTTGTTTATTTGTTGAGGGGCTATATAAAATATTTCCTTAGTGCTAGGCCCTACTGAATAAATGGGTATCAGAGGACAGAGGGTGTTGTTGATGAGTTGAAAGACATTAGGAAGGCGTTATAGCGTGCTGCTTAACACTTTGTGGTCCGCTCATGTATTCACGTATTCACGTGTTCATCTAGTCTCTGGTTTTTCAAGCCACAGTGGATTTATTTGGAACTATTACGAGCTATTTCTTTGATTGTACTCAGTCTAGAAGCTTTAATCTCTATGCATTTAAAATTTCATTAAAATATATCCAGTAGTTCAGGACCTATGTGTGTTTTATTGAATGTTTATACCATTCATGCAATGGCACAGGAAATAGCCAGCACACAAAGTGTAAAAAGCACAGGCTGTGAAATCACAATTTTCTTATTTATAAAATGGGCATAATAATAGTACATACTTCATAAATTTATGAAAATTAAATGAGACAATACATGTAAAGTGCTTAGGATAATACCTGGTAAATGTAGCTGCTGTCTCTCCTGCTCTTACTCAATTGCTAGTCAGTGATGGGGAAGAGGAGTAAGATAAGCAGGTTTTGGTAACTTGGTAGAGTACCCAATCTTTAGGTTGTGCCAATGAGTGAGCTTGCTAGGCAGATTGTCATATGGCTTATCTGTGTAACTTTCCCCTTTTCTTCCATTCTTCCCTCCTCCCTCCCAGCCTCTCTCCTTCCCTCACTCTTTTATTTAATTAATAATCAGCATACAGCAAACACATATATAAAGCATGCAGTTTGCTAAGTTTTAATATGTATATCAAAGTACATATATCTTTTTCTTTTTAAGATTTATTTATTTATGCATGGAAGAGCTGGGGTGTAGGCGAGAAATGCCAGGGGGTATGAGAGGATTCACCAGAGACAGAACAGGGAGAAGAACGGTGAATCTACTGAAATACACTGCTGAAAGGAGCAGCAGGAGAGACAAGAGAGGTCTGCTGTGCCATGTATGAGTTAGGTCCCTGGCTGGGGATTGAAGTCAGGCTGCAGATGATAGCATGATAGCACTGAGACTTAACCCTTATGCTACCAGGGAGGCCCCAAAGTATGCATATCTTTGAAAATAGCACCACAGTCAAGATGGTGAACATATCTGTCATTTCCAAAGTTTCCTCATGCCCTTTTGTAATCTGTCGCTCCTGCTCTCCTCACCCTACCTTTCACCTTCCCCCGTACCCAGACACCCATTCATCTATTTTATGTCACTACAGGTTAGTTGACGTGTTCTAGAATTTATGTAAGTATAATCATAGAGTACATGTTTTTTTTTTGCTTGACTTGTTTCATTCAACATAATTTTGCAATTCACCTTTTGTGAATTTTATATGTATTAATAATTTATTCCTTTTAAATTCTAAGTAGTATTTCATTGTATGAATATTACCATGCATTTATTTAAATCAAGTAATTCAGTAGCATTTTTATTTGAACATTTCAAGTCTATTTTCAGTTCTACAATGCTTATTGAGTACAGAATATATCAACTCTAAACAAAGAACTTTAGAGGGTATAAAGATAAATAGTATCTCTTCCTTTTCCCAAGAAGTTGACAGCTTAATATTGTTGGTAACATATATGTGGAGAGTTACCATAATTTGAAGAGGAAGTATGAGAGAAATGAAATTTAGAGGGAACTCAATAAGGGAAGCTTACTTTTGCACAAGGGAGGATGCTTGGGTGGAAAACTTTCTACTGGCAGAGATATAGAAAGAAGGGAAAGTATATAGCATAAGTAAAGAGACCAGTTTGTTAAAAGCCCTGAATGAATTCAGTGGTCCAGTTTAGGTAGACCACTTTTAAGTGGGACTTTGGGTGAGTAAAGATGAAAAAGAGTATAAGAAGATATACCTGTAAAGGTAAAGTCAGACCAGCCATGAAAGCGTCATTTGCCATGGCAAAGCAGTTTTAGCTTATTTGATAATTAATGGGAAATTTGGGAGTAATTTTGAACGTTATACTAGTATTATAGTATGTCTTAGCCATAGGAGAAAATTTATCATAATATTATCTATAGCATGTATTTATTTGAAGCTATTTATATTTGCCCCTTTAAAAGTAGAGTTGGGGTTTCAAAATATTCACAAATTACAAAAATGGAATTTAATGGCTTTATATTTTCCATTTTAAAGTATGTTTGGCACCTGTTCATTTATTGGTTTAGCTTGAGCTATATATAGCATAAACATAGAAATGGGATTGATAATTCTTAGGTTCTCCTTTCCTCCCTTTCAATGAAATTTGTATGTAGTATGAATACAAAAGTGAAAATGAACCATGGCTAGATGTGTTGGCTTTTCTTTTCCTCATAATCAGGATGTGCCTCACTATTTCTTCCTTTCTGGCCTACCTTGAGTACCCAATCCTCTAGGTATTGAGAAGAAAAATGAATCTCTAAAATCATGGACACTAGTTGGGCCCCGGATAACACAGCAACAGTTAAGATTTAGGGATATGATTTCAATCAAGAAAAGTTAAATGTATAATGTGACTCCTCTAGCTCTGCTCCATTCCTTCTTGTCCCTTTCTGCGGGTATTGTGCTTTATCGTCTCTTCATTGAATTAGCTACATAATTCTTTTGCACATAGTACTTCAGACATGACCTTCCCAACTAGATGAAGTTCTCTGCCTGGGGGCCTGGCACAGAAAATATTATTGGGAAATGTGACTTTTAGAATTGACTCTTTGTTTGAGGTTTTAGAACGATGGCAGTTGCTTAAGGAGGAAGCTAGAGAACTTCTCCCTTCACCTTTTACTTTTGTTGAGACCATTCACATCATCTTGAATAGTCAGTCACTCACCTATTAAATACCTGAGAACAAAACCTGAGCTACCACTCTTATAATAAGAGTAAGTTTCTGATTATTGAAAATAGTGTGCTTAGCTGCATGAGATAGAGGATGTGTCTATTAACTGATTTTTCCATTGCAGGGGACTTGTATGGTGCTATTGGCTCTCCTGTGCGTCTAGCGAGGACTGTGGTAGTTGGCAAGCGACCAGACATGGTCCAGAGACTACTTTATTTTCTTACGTATTTCATAAGATGCTCTGAACTTCAAGAAACCCATCTTTTAGAAAATGGAGAAGATGAAGCCATTGTTATGCCAGGCACAGTAATTACTACCACTTTAGAGAAAGGTGAAATAGAAGAATCTGAATATGTACTAATTACCATGCATAGAAACAAAAGCAGTTTGCTCTTTAAAGAATCAGAAGAAACAAGGACTACTAACTGTAACTGTAAATATTGCAGTCATCCACTTCTTGGGCAAAATACAGAGAATATTTCACAGCAGAGAGAAGATACTCAAAATAGCTCTAAGGAACTGCTAGGAATTTCAGATGAGTGTCGAGTGATTTCTCCTGCTGACTGCCAAAAAGAAAATGCTGCTGATGTTAAACAGTATGGAGATAAATTAAAAACCTCCCTTGACACCAAGTTAGAGACAGTTGTTTGCACAGGATCTGCTCCAATAGACAAATGTGCATTGTCGAAGCCAGAGTTAGAGCCAGCAGAGGAAACATGGCAGAGTGAGGAATTGCTGGATTCAGATAATCATGCAGGCCAAGTGTTGAGATCCACAGGAGCGGTTGTAGAAAAAAAACCACCAGATAAGGATAACCTCGGGACTGCTGCATTTTCTTGTGAGGCAACCCAGACAAAGGTTACTTTCTTGATTGGTGATTCTATGTCACCTGACTCAGATACTGAACTGCGTAGTCAGGCAGTGGTGGATCAGATCACCAAGCATCACACCAAACCACTGATGGAGGAAAAAGGGGCTACTGATCAGCATCAAGAAACAAAACAAACAACTAAGGACCAATCTGGAGAATCTGCTATACCAAACCTAGTTTCTGGAGAATCCTGTGAACATCCCTATTGGAATCCCTCAGACTCAGAAAGTATAAGCTTATTTGATGAATATTTTAATGACGATTCCATTGAAACCAGGACTATTGATGATATTCCAGTTAAAATAAGTACAGACAGTAAAGAGCATTGCTGTATGTTAGAGTTTTCAAAAAGATTATATGCAAAAAATGCCAAACAAAACAATGAATTTTGTAAGTGTGTAGAAACAGTTAACCAAGATTCATATAAAACCTGCTTTCCTCAGCAGGACCAAAGAGATACACTCTCCATTCTTGTCCCCCGTGGGGATAAAGAGAGTTCAGAGAAACAAATTGTTGTAGGGAGTGAATGGGACATTCCAAGAAACGAAAGTTCAGATAGTGCCCTTGGGGATAGTGAAAGTGAAGATATAGGTCATGATATGACTAGACAAGTAAACAGTTATTATGGAGGAGACCAAGAAGACTGGGCAGAAGAGGATGAAATACCTTTTCCTGGGTAAGTACAAGGTTTTATCTAAATATGTACCATTCTTTTCTTTCTTTAATTTTTTTGCATGCAAGCTGGGTTACAGGCCAGAGGTGTGGGTCGGTGAGAGGGTTCACCAGAAACAGAGTGGGGAGCAGAACAAGCAGATCGATCTTACTACACTGCTGAGGGGAGCGGCAGGCAAGGTCTGCCGCTCCATGTGGTAGGTATTCTCTCAGGTCAGGCATCGACTGGCACAGCAGCTCCACAGCGCTGCGCTTAACCCGTTGTGCCACCAGGGAGGCCCTAAATATATACAATTCTTTAACTGGTCCCTGAAGGTTGGTAGTAACAGCTGTAATAGTCTAACACTTTGTTGTTATTAATAATGTTTATTATCCCATAAAAATTCTTTTATTACCATGTGCCCCTATTCATAGGAAAGATTAAAGGCTAAGTTCTTTGGGCAGTCCAGAAGGGCTTTGTGAAAGCATTAGAGAAAAAATGTTTTATGTAGGGGATTCTTTAATGTTTAGGCAATTTCAAGCCATTTAGGAGTGCATTGTGTTCCCAAAAAGGACTTAAGAATGAAATATGCTCTCAAAAAGAATCTATGCTGAGACTGACAAGTAGGAGAGATAACCACTGAGAAGATAGGAAGTGGCTGTTAGAAATATGTTTGGTCAAGATTAAGGTGAAATTAGGAAATACAGACTTTTATTCATGGGGAAGATTCATACTTGAGAAATTTTATAAAATAAGCTTTGAATTTGTTTTTATGGTGGCTTTCATAATAGACTGTATTCAGAATGTGTTATAAACACAAGGGACAGCATTCCTAAAGTCTGTCATGAAAGATTTATGCTTACCCCATTTGGAAGTGTCTCATCAGATCCTCTTCTCTGGATAGAAAGGTGTGTTTTGTTTTCTGATTGAGCACTTAGGTCAATTTTTATTTTAGGATGATTTTACTGAGTATATTTTTTAGAAAGGAATGTTCTAGAAATACGGACTAATAGTTGGTGTTAAATAATGTTTATTACTAATGAGGTATACTTTCTTTGGGGAACTTTCTTCCAGATCAAAATTAATTGAAGTGAGTGCTATTCAGCCAAATATTGCCAACTTTGGAAGGTCTTTGTTGGGTGGCTACTGCTCATCTTATGTGCCTGACTTTGTCCTTCAAGGAGTTGGGAGTGATGAGAGACTTCGTCAGTGTCTAGTATCAGATCTGTCTCATGCTGTGCAGGTGAGTGACCTTTACTGATTTGAATTTATTAATAACATCTTTTCATCAAGAGAACTGCTATACATTTTTGGAAACATTTTTATGGATAACAGCCAGGATTCTCTAAATTTACCAATTTATGTATATATTGCTTGCGTGTTTATACCTAGCATTGTGAAAGCAAGTAGAAAATTCCAGGAATTTACCCAAAGAGAAATATGAAATAGAGAAAGTATTGTGTGTATTCATGGATCTTGTCAGTTGACTATTTATAATATCAAAAAGTTGCAACTGCTTAAATATAAATGAAATTATTTTCTTTTTTTTTTTTAAAGATTTATTTATTTATACATACAAGCTGGGGTGTAGGCCAGAAGTGTGGGATGGTGAGAGGATTCACCAGAGACAGAGTGGACTGCAGAACAGCAGATCAATGGAAGTATACTGCTGAAGGGAACAGCGGGCGAGGCAGGAAAGATCTGCTGTGCCATGTGGGAAGCTCCCTGGGTGGGGATTGAACTCATGCTGCAGTGGCTGCGGATAGCTTCATAGTGCTGCACTTAACCTGTTGTGCCACCAGGGAGGCCCATGGAATTTTCTTAATTTCATTTTCACATTGTTCATTGCTAGAGTATAGAAGTATAATTGATTTTTTTTTTGCATATCAATCTTGCATTTTGCCACCTTGCAAACTTTTAATAGTTCTTATAGGGTTTTTGTGTGAATTCCTTAGGATTTTCTACATAGAGGATTTTGTCATCAGTGAATGAACAGTTTACATATTTCTTTCCAGTCTGGATACCTTTTGTTTCTTTTGATGTTACAGGTTAGAATCTTCAGTACAGTGGCATGTAGAAGTGTTAACAGTGAATATCTTGTTTCTGATCTTATGGGAAAAGATTGAGTCTTTTATTATTAAGTATAATGGTATTTGTTGGATTCCTGTAAATCCCTTTTATCAGGTGGGGAGAGTTCCCTTCTATACCTAGTTTTTTGAATTTTATTCTTTAAATCATAAATGAATGTAGGATTTTGTCATACACTTTTCTGTGTCTGTTAAAATGATTACTTGATTCTTTAAATGGATAATGTGTTGGATTATATTCACTGATTTTTAGTTGTGGAACCAGCCCTTGGTCATGGTATATAATCTTTTTTATTGTTGCTGGATTTGATTTACTAATATTGTGTGGTAGATTTTAGAGTCTCTTCATAAGGAATGTTAATCTGTAGTTTTTTTGTGATGTTTCTATCTGCCTTTGATATCAGAACAATACTCATAAAATGAGTTGGAAAGTTTTCCTCCATTTTTCTGGGAGAGTTTCTGAAAGACTGATATTTTTCTCGCAGTTTGATAGAATATACCAGTGAATCCATCTGGGCGTCAGTTTTTGGTTTCTAGAAATTAGTCTCATTTAACTGACTTAATTTGTTAGAATAAAGTTGTTTATAGTATACACTTATAATCCTTTTATTTTCTTTAAGGTCACTGGTGATGTCCCCTTTCTCGATTCTGATTTTTGTGATGTGTTTTTCTTTTCTTTTTTCCCCCATAAGCTGGAGGATCCTCCAATGAGGAATTCATTCATGGCTTGACTTATTTAGTAGTCATTTTGGCCCATATGCATCAGTGATAAGCAGGGTATGGCTCATAGGATAATTAGACCTGCTTTTCGTAAATGAAGTTTTTTTTAAATATGATCATACTCATTTATTTACATATTTTATAACTGTTTTCCTACTTCAGCTGTAGAGTTTTGTCATTGAGACATTATATCCCTAAAACCTAAAATGTATTCTCTTTATAGAAAAAGTTTGCTGTTTCCTAATCTAGTAAGGTTTGTCTGTTTTGTTGATCTTTTTGAGGAAACAGCTTTTTATTTTCATTGGTTGAAGATATATGTTTTTTTATAGCTGGTTGTATTTATTTTAATTTCCTTCAGAGGATGTGAGCTTTGGTGTCTTTGTTTTTTAACATCAAGCAAAAAGTTTTGTTCATAGTGGTTGTTCATTAAATGGACAAAGGGATATCCTTTGGGGGGCTGCCAAACCTATGCTTCTTCAGGAGCAAGTGTACATACTTAGCTGTGAAACTGTAGTGATAATAAAGGTTAGAAAGGAAAAAAGCCACTGGGTTCAGATTTTGTAGTTTTTTCTCTCGGTGTTATTGCTGCTATTCCAAATGACCAGTGGTGAAGAAATCTTTACCTTTTCAAATACAGAAAAATGTTGAAGACATCTGTAGAACTGTTCTCTGTTTCTAATAGTGGTGCTCTGTACTTAATTATCACTTTTAGTTTTTGTGTGTAAACCATTGTAAGCTAGGGACGTAGCTATGTGCCTGTGGCCCTTTTATCAGTGTATGTATGTTTGTTTGTCAACAAACATGGATGAATACATACATGTTATCATATGTATGTATGTTTTTCACAGGTACCTCTCCTGCCCACCTGTGTCTGTGCAGGCACCTCTCTTTTTCGCTCAACAAACTTGTCTTTTTAAAATGTAAAAAAACCCAAAAAAAAGAACATTTTTTTCTACTATGCCTAGTTACAAATTTTCTAGTTATAAAGTTTCATTTAGGCCAATGTTTGTGATAATCAAACAACATAAAGACATACAAAATAAAAAGTACAAATTCTTATACATGTGCTGTACTTCCTTATAAATGTCTTTATGGTAAAGAGTTTGAGTATTTTTATTCTTTTTTATATCTTTGATTATATATAGATATGAATTTATAAAAATGTTAATGGGATAAATGTGTGTATGCATAGTGACTTTTTTCTTCCATTTAACAGTGTGCCTTGGAGACTCAAGTTTGTATCTATTGATTTGCTTCTTTTAAACTGGTAGCATCCATACTGTGAATATATATCTTTATAATTAGAAAAACCTAGCACACATAGATAGCAAGGTACTTTATGTAATCAAGGAATAGACCTTAGGTGCTCAATCAAATTAATGCTTACCAGGCTGGGATAGTTAGCTAGTTAGTACAGAACTTAATCACCATTGACTTGTTTATGTGAATTTCTGTCCATTTTAGAAATGTTTAGTTCTTTCAAGATTTAAAAAGCATTTTCTTCCCCTTGTCTGGCACATTGTTGTCACTTGGTAAATTCATTGAATAATGATCAGAAGACTGATGAAAAGTAAGTTCTGGGTTAAAGAAAATAAAGTTCTGGTAATAAATACACAGTTTCTACCTGTGATGATTTGTATAAGATAGCGCAGATTTTTGTTATTGAGTTAATTACAGTTGACCCTTGTGTGGCAGGGATTTGAACTCTACTTATGGAGATTTTTTCCAATTCCCCTCCCTCCTATTCCTCCTTAGCCTATTAACTGTAGAAATAATGAGAATCAAGACCTTTATGATCTTCGTAGTCATGATTTTCTCAGTAGCATTATTTATCTCTAGCTTATTTTATTGTAAGAATGCAGTATATATTGCACATACATAAAACATGTGTTAATTGACTGTGTGATCAGTATGGTTTAGGTCAGCAGCTGGATATTTAAGATTTGGGAAGTCAACAGCTATATCTGGATTTTTGAAAATGCATGGTAGAGATGGGGAGTCAGTGTACCTAGTTTACTCATTCTTCATGAGTCAACTGTATTTCATTGTCCACTGTCAAAGATTCTTTGGCTGTAGTAGTTAGAATTTAAAGTTGTTTTGTTAAGTGTCTCTTTATTTCCTCATTCCATTAGCATTATGTTTGAAAACTTCATTTTCTTACCATAAAATGAATTCTTTCCTTTCCAGCATCCAGTGTTGGATGAACCAATAGCAGAAGCTGTCTGTATTATAGCAGATATGGATAAATGGACAGTTCAAGTGGCCAGTAGCCAGAGACGAGTGACAGATAATAAACTGGGAAAGGAAGTACTGGTTTCCAGTCTTGTTTCTAACCTGCTTCATTCCACTCTTCAGCTTTATAAACATAATTTATCTCCAAATTTTGTAAGTATGTGTGAGATTGAAATTTGAACACTCTGATAAGTGACTAAACTAGTATTCATACCTATATTAAATACTGCTGTTAGCTTCATCATTGTTTTTCTGAAAGATGATATGGATTATTTCTGTTCCCCTAAAGCCCGTTTGTTGAAACCCCTAGCCCCAGTGTGATGGTATTTGGAGATGGACCTTTGGGAGATAGTCAAGGTAAAATACATCATGAGAGTGGGGCCCTCATGATGGTATTAGTGGTCTTATAAGAACAGGAAGATAAAGATGACATTCTCTCCACTTTGAGCACACAGTAAGTGATCTGCTAACTAGGAAGAGAGTTCTTCTTACCAGCACCTAATCATGATGTTACACTGATCTCAGATTTCCATCCTCTACAATTATGAGAAAATAATTCTTCATTAAGTGACTGAATCTATGCTATTTCTATGGAGGGCTAAAATGATTAAGACAGAAAGGGCTATGTACATATCTATTCTATGATTTTAGCGAACAGAATTCAGTGTTTTACTAGTATCTCTTAAGATATGCAACACTCCCAAGCTTTGTGCAGAATATCAGTGCATTTTGACCATCATTGTCATGTCAGGAGTTTGAGTGATCCTTTTTCATAATACTGGTAACCTCTTAGTGAAGACACCATTTTCACCTTCTAAGGTTTTCTTATTCTTGTTATGACCACCATAATACAACATAGATAAATTGTAGATCAACATGATCAAGGCCATGTATGACATAGGTAACAACCCATAGTTAACATTATATTCAATATTGAAAGACTAATAGTTTTACCCTTAAGATCAGGGATAAGGCATGGATGCCAACTTTTACCTTTTCCATTTAACAGAGTCCTGGAAAGTTCAAGCCAGAGCAGTTAAGCAAGAAAAAGAAACTGAAAGCATCTAAATTGGAAAGTTAGAACTAAAACCATCTTTGTTTGTATATGACATGCTCTTTTATCTAGAAAAATTATATTACACACCAAAAAAAAACCCCTGATAATAAATATATTCAGCAAAATTACAAAATCGAAAATCAGTGTGCAAAAATAAATTACTAACAATGAACAAATTGAAAAATGGAAGTAAAAAGCAGTTCTACTTAAAATAATTACAAGGCAAAATACTTGTATACTGAAAACTAAAAAACACTGCTGAAAGAAATTAAGGAAGATACACTAAATAGAAAGATCTCATTTTCATGAATTGGAAGATGACAGTGTTACCGAAAGTGATCTACTGATTTAATGCAATCTGTATGAAAAACCCCTATGAATTTTCTTTTAGAAGTAGGTCCCCTTACCTCCCGAAGTTAAGAAATAGGCGCTTCCTAAAATTTGCATGATGTTTCAAGGGAACCTGAAAAGTTAAAATCACTTTGAAAAAAAAAGAACAAAGTTAGAAGACTCACACTGATTTCAAAACTTACAACAAAGTGACAGTAATCAAAACTGTGTGGTACTGGCATACAGACATATAGATCAATAGAATATATTGGAGAGTTCAGAAATAAATCTTCACATGTATGATCAGTTTATTTTCAAAGAGGGAGTCAACAGCTTTCAAAGGGAAAAGGAGTCTTGTGAAGAAATCATGTTGAGAAAATTGGATAGTCACATGTAAAAGAATGAAGTTGAATCCTTATCTCATGCCATATTAAAAAAAATGAACTCAAACTTAAATCTAAACAAATCTAACCTTAAGTGCTACAACTCTGAAAAAAACTAGGGAGTATATATAAAAGAGACTAGGAAGAATAAGTGTTAGCTAGCATGTGAAGAAAAAGGAACCCTCTTACACTGTTGGTGATTATGTAAACTGGTCCAAAATATTAAAAATAAATATACCATATGATCCAGCAGTTTCTATTGTAGGTGTCTAACCCAAACAATGCAAAAACAGTGATCAGAGGGATGTATGCACTCCTCTGTTCATTGCCATACTTTTTATAATAGCAAAGTTATGGAAGAAACATTGGTGCCCAAGGATAAAGACGTAGTATTCCACTGTATACATTCCACATTGTCTTGCGTCTATGATCATATTGTGGTACATAATATAGCTGAGTAGATCAAGAAAATGTGGAATGTATGCGGTGCAATACTTATTACTCAGCTAGCTATATTTGCTACAATATGGATGGAACTAGAGGGGATTATGCTGAGCAAAATAAGCAAGAAGGAGGAAGACAAATACCAGATGATTTCACTCATATATGAGATATAAAGAAGCCAAACAAAGGGTCAGATAAAACAAAACCAAAATAGGGGCCTCCCTGGTGGCGCAGCGGTTGAGTGCTGCGCTGTGGAGCTGTCGGCAGTGCGCGATGCGAGTTCGACGCCCAGCCGGGGAGAATCCCACATGGCGCAACAGATATCTCCTGCCTCCCCCGCTGCTCCCCTCAGCAGTGTATTTCTGATATGCCTGTCTGCTCCCCGCTCTGTTTCTGGTGAACCCTCTCACCGCCCACGCCTCTGGCCTGTACCCCATCTTACATGTATATAAATAAATCTTTAAAAAAAAAAAAACAAACAAAAACCCAAAATAAACCTTGAAGTCTGACTATAGAACTAAAGCTATCAGAGGGGGAAGAGGAACGTGGAGAGCAAAGTGTGGATGATGTCTAATGGACTATAGTGAAGGACCATGAGTACCTTGATGATGGATGTGAAGCGGTAACATATCTGAAGAGGTGTGATCCTGTACCTCTGAATCATATACAGTATTGTAAACCAGTGTTATCTCAATAGAAATTAAGAAAAAAGAAAGCTATGGGATAATCTACTTGACTTTGAATTTGACCCAAAAGTACAAGCAGCAAAAATCAAAAATGGATTAACTAGATTTTATCAAATTAAACACTTTTGCACATCAAAGTACACTATCAGCATGTGTATTCTATAGTTAGCATTTTATTCTTCACTTAAGGTATTTTCACCCTATGTGAACATCATGAAAAAATCAACACACCACAAAAAAAACAAATGTGCCAGTAAATCTATTTAGTTGTGTTTTCCCCAGAGGAAAATGGGTTTCACAGTTAATTTTCTTTGGAAGGTAATACTCTGCCAGAATTTAGTGTTTTAAAACCTGAAGCTCATGTTTTTTTATCAAACATAGATAGCATCAATTTACATCATTTATTTTGTAAACTGAACAAACTAATTGATGTAAACAAAGTACATGTTTTAGTTTTTAATGTTCCAAACTGGAACTTCTCTTTTCTAGTAAGGGCTACAGAGCGTTCTTTCTTAACTATTGCAAACTCGTTTTCTTTTACTTTCCACAGAATACAGCCTTTTCTATATTAATACATTTGAAATGTATTAATTATAAGAGGGTTATATTTATCAAATTTGTGCTTAATGTTGCCCAATTGTACACATGAAATAGGTTAAAATGGTAAACTTTGTTAGGTATAATTTTTCATATTTAAAAACAAACGATTGTAGAATCTAAACTTTGATACGAGCTATGAAAAGATTTACACCTCTGTGGCTGTTATTGCATGCTTAAATGTGTACTCCATTGTGCTGTAATGAATAAATAGAATTGTTGAAAACATGGTGCTTTGTAATTTACCATCACTTAAGAGCTGGAAATCATTTTCTGATCTGGTTCTTGTTTGCCGCCTATTTACAGTGTGTAATGCATCTTGAAGACAGGTTACAGGAGTTATACTTCAAGAGCAAAATGCTGTCAGAATACCTGAGGGGGCAGATGCGTGTTCATGTCAAGGAGCTGGGAGTGGTTCTAGGGTATGTTCATGACTTATTTTCTGACTTGGCTTTCTTGTTGCTCTGTCTTTAAGCAAAGAATTGCTTTTTTTTTTCTTTTTCTTTAAAATGCCTTTCTCTGTTAGATGCTGGCCACTGTTTACCTGTGGGTTTCTCTGTATCATGTAAAAACAGATCCCTGTCTTCCATTAATCTGAAAGGCATTGTTCCCAGTGCCATTATAGTAAGTTGAAAACAGTCAAATAAAAATAAATTAGAATCTAATTTTTGTCTTAAAATGTAAATATTCAGTTTTATTGATTAAATGTGATGTAAATTCATCATTAGCATCTTCCCTGCCATTCAAATGAGCTGATTAAAGTAACAGCACTGTGGATGGTAGTATATTATCTACATGTAGTTATTCCTTCATTTTCTATTTATTATGTCAGTTACAGTTTAGTACAGTCTATTTATTACAGTTATTGTTGGAAAGCAGACAGTTATCTCAAATGCTAACTGAAGGAAGAAGAGGAAATTGGTGCAAGGCATCATATGACCCTTTTCATTATATTCTGGGGTCACTTTTCCTTATGATCTCTGGCCACTTTTTTGTGTGTGTGTGTGATTTCTTGAAATGCTAGTTGAATTAACTAAACTAGCTAGAACTTTTGTCTAATTTAGCTTTGATGAAGGGAGAAGGAACCAACACTATTAGTAGAGAAACCAAATTAAATACTATCATTTATGTTATTCCTGTCATCCGGATTGGAAATAGATGAGAGAGAGATAGAGAAAGAAAGATTATTTAAAAAAAAAATACTAGTTTTTAAAGTAATGTGCATATAACCAAAGTTTATAGTGCATTTTGGCATAAAATGAAAAGTAACAATCATCACTGTCTTTTCCCCAGCTTCCAACCACTATTCAGTGGATAACCACTAAACAATGGATAATGGATTGTTTCATTTCACAGAATTTTTTAGTGTATAAGATAAAAGCAAAATAAACTGGCTTATAATAATATATTTTGCATATAAACATATACTAATCTACCTAATTATTTTTACATACTGTAGTTCTTATCATATGATGGAATTTAGATTATTTTCAGTTTTTATTGTAAGCTGGAACAAATGAAAATCTTTTAAATTTGTAGGATGAATTCTTTGAAGTAGAATTTTTGGTAAGGGATGTTGTATTATATTTTGGTAGGTATTGATAGTGTTTGTGATAGATAATACTAAACATTGTCCAGAAAGCACTGGAGTAAATTCTTACAAATAATGAGAAGTACACTTTTTACTACTATTTGTTAGGGTATTTTTTTAAATCCAGGCCAAGTCACTAGCTGGAATGTTATTTTATTCGGATTTATTCTCTAACCATGAGTCCTGAATAACTTATTCTATGTTTGTTGGTTATTTTGTGTATAAATTATATGTGGTAGGATGTATTTTTAAGAAGATTCCAGTGCTGCTTCTCAGTACATCTTATTTATAGAAATATTTGTCATCAAAAACAATAAGGGTAAAATCTTAATCTATTCTGTTGTATTTCTGGGATATAGTCAATCAGCAAGTCAATGAGAAGCTTTCTAATATCCATGACTTTGTTACCATTGGGATTCAGAGATTTTCTTTTTAAAAAATCTTTGGTTCTGGTTTCACTAACTGAAAAATTTCCAACTTGCATTATCTTCAGTTCTTACCCTTTTCCTTTGGTCCAGGGTGATCTCGGTCCTTGACTGCTCAGTATAGTGACCTGCAGCAGTGCCTATAGGACTCATGTCTTGGGTTGAGAAAACCTGAACTGAATTTTTTTTCCCCCTTTTATTTTAGGATTGAATCCAGTGATCTTCCTCTTCTGGCTGCTGTAGCAAGCACTCACTCTCCATATGTTGCCCAGATACTCCTTTAGCATGCTCAGAGAAACTAAGTTTGGTGGAAAATTTAAGTAAAAACCAAGGAAGCAGAGACAACATACATTTATAGCATTTTTTCCCTGTTAGACTTCCTTCTGAATTAATCAGTCATGTGGATATCCTCCATTGCAGTGCATATTTTGTGACCATTTGATTGCTTTTTCATTTTTGACTGGACTTTTGCAAGGTGGTAGCTTTTTAACTAAATGAAACTAAAACAGCATAAATAATATTGTGGGAAAGCATTTGAAAAAACCAAAATGTTAATTTACAAATTTTACAAACTGAATAGTACTAAGAAATGTCACAAGATCACTACAATATTGCCATGACTCATAAATAGTAACATATGGCTCATGGTTAAATGGCTCAGAAATATTCATTTTATTAGCTTTAATTCTTAACTTGTAAAGTACAGAGATCTATAAAACTTTATTTTTTATTTTGTTTATTAGCTCAAAATAGCTAATTTCTGGGTATTTCTCAAAGTATTCAAAAACGGCCTGTTAATTATAATAAACACAGAATAAAGAGTGTAAATGTGTGTTATGTTATCCACCCAAGTGTATATATGTATCTATTTTTTTTTTTAAAGCAGGGGTAGAATACAAGATTGGTAAACATACCTTTTTAAGAAATAATATTTTCAACTTGTATTAATTGTATATAATATTGAAATGTTACTTTTCAGTGATTTTTCTGTTTCACATACCCTAAAATATAAATAAAGCCAATCTTTTCTTAAGGCTAATGGATGTAGATTCCCAAAATAAAAATACCACTTTATACCATTTGTTTTGTTTACAAGTATAATGTAATTCTTATAAATGTTAATATTTACATATTCACTAATTTAATAAATGAAAATTTGGGTTAAAAATGACACCAAAGCATTGGCAAAATTAATACTATTTTCATTAAAAGTGCTCAGGTAGCTCAGGCCCTTGCTTTCGGTATCAGCCCTTCTTCAACCCATAGAACTGAATATTTGCTTCACTGCTTCATAATATTCATTTTACACTAATAAAACTCATTGTTTAAATTATTGTTTTTCTCTAATAGCCCCACTCTACCAAAAGCTGATTTTTTCCCCAAGATTTCCACTTTTTAATTGTTACTGTTTTTTTATATACTGTAGAGTGTTACTTATAAGAAAGGCTAATATGGAACCAAACTCTTGTAAGTAATGTAAATAGAAAGATGGGTAGGTAAAGTTTTCAGTATGCTCTACTACCTCAGTTTACTTGAATACTACATTATAGTTCATTCTTTACTTATCTGGTTTAAGATATATATATATATATTTTTTTTTGGTTTAAGATATTTTTAATGCTAAAAGTGAAGTTGGTTTCTGCTTTTATGAACTATTTTCATGATAATTGATCAGCTTAAAAAAAGAAAACCACTTGCTATATTCTGTTACTAAACGCATTACTGTACAATACATCTATTCTTGCTGTTTAAATTTTCAATAATTAAGGAATATTTTCACAGTTTGTTTAGACCTTGACCTTGCGTTTATAGTGTTGGGTCACATTTTGCCTTGCGTTGTATGTATTCAAGAAATCTTTAATTAGACTAAGGAAAAATGTTTGTTTTAATACAATGTAAACCTGAAAATGGTGTGCCTGCAAGCAGTTTGGCTCCTTTATCCTATCAGTTGTTCCCAGTTAGTACCTAAGTCTCCTGTGGATGACTTGCTGCCAAAGAATGTTTATGGATATATTTTCTTTGGCTTAATTTTTTTATCCCTTCGTTAATGAAATTCCTTTCTCTTGCTTGGAATTCTATAAATATCTCTGGCAGAATTTGGAGTATAGAAAAGTTCATATGTGGGCCTTTGAACATTACTTTTTCATTATAGCTCAGAATGACATGCAGCATTTTTTGTGTGTTTTCTTTTTTTTTTAATTAATCATAGTTCTATCTGTTCAAAATCTCTAATTACCATTTAGGAAATCAGTCTTCAGTAAGTGGACAACTCACATACTAGGCTTTGCTTGGAAGGAAAAGGCCCATAGTTTACGAAATCACTAGTCCTTATAGGATTCCTGAGTTTTATAATTCCCAGACCTTCTGTAATTTCTTCTACCTTTGTCATAGCCATTCTTTATACAAAGCCCAAGAAATGAGCTGCTGCTTCTTTAAGTGTGGTCATTATGATGAATGTGAAAAGTTTTTGCCTCTTTGAAATAATTTTTCTCGACCTCTTATGGTACAAACAGATATGTGTTACATATTTAAAGAAACCTGTTTGTTGCAACAGGAAATGAAAAAGGGATCTTTTACATTATAGATTTAAAACTAATTTTTCCTTGTATATAAACTAATTGGTTTGATTTTACCTATTTGTGGCTTTTATTAATACGTCTTAATTTGAGTTGAAAGTGCAATAAATGTACTAGCAGATACCATTTTGTTGCATTTGGCATACACTGGGGATGATCACTTTTAAAAAAGCATTTTACATAATGCCTTCTTCTGGTAGATGTCTTATGAGAATGTTCTGCTTTCTCTAAGTTATTTAGATAGTGGGATATATAAAATGTACATACTTGTTCCTGGTTTCTGTACACATTTCTCAGATGTTCAGCTGTATTATAATAAACCTCCCAGTTCTAGGGGAAATTTGTGCAATAAAATACACATGTCAATTTGATAGGTGATGTTCGTCTTTCTTTCATATGTTAATAAGACATACTAACATCATGGACTCTGTTGTCAGACCGCTTTGATTCTTTGCCCAACTGTCACATATCTAAGCACGTGACTTTGTTCATATTGTCATTCTTTAACCCTAAATTTCTGTGTTGGTAATTTGGTAGACTCTATTTTATGAGGTAAATACCAACTTGACTTTTGTGAACATTATTTCCCTATTTTCTCTTTATAATTTAACCTCTATATATACAGCCCTAAGTGAAATACTTTAATTTTGCTTGTATTAGAACTTTGGTCTGATTATATGCCATATTTTATGCTTTGCTGTTCTTCTTTTAACATTGTGTTGGAGATTCATCCTTGTGATATATATAGCTGGTATTCTACTGAATGATTATATCACAATTTATCCATTGTATTGTTGATGAACAAACGTTTGCGTTATTCCAGCTTTTGTTTGATAGGGCATTGAACATCTTTGTTCATCTTTTCTGTATATGGGTATTCTTTGGGACGTATATCAAGGAGTGGACTTACTGTCATAGGGTATGTTAAGCTTCAGCTTTACCAGAGACTCTTTCTCTTCAAAAGTGGTTTCCTAATTTAACTTAACCAACAACTTGCTCGAGTTCCTGTTGCTTCACATCTTTGTGAATGCTTACATGTGTGTTTGAAGAGTTGTTTATGAAAAATACTGTTTAAAAAAAAAAAAAGCCCATCCAGTTATTTAAGCTCAAATTTCTGCTTTAGAGAAATCACTTTCCAAAGGTAAAATGGAAATAATAGTGTGTGCTTGGATTGTGCAGGTAGCATCCTAAATTCTTCACAGGAATTATGTAATCTTACAGAATTCTAAATAAGCCTTTTACTTTTCTCATTTTATATAGATAAGGAATCTGAAGTTCTGGACTATTCAGTTCACCAAGTCATTTAACTAGAAATTGTCTATTAAATACAAATTCGGGTGTTTGAACCTGAATTCCAGGTTCATGGTCCTTAATGCTTTAATTCCCTTTTTTCCTCTTCCAGTTTAATTGGTAAGGCCATGGAAAGTGGCTCTTAAAGAATGGAAGGGAAACTTTTGTGATCTTAGGCAGGCCATTGACAGAATGTTTACATAAAAAACCACGGAATTTTTAGTTCATTTAAATTCTCCTTGATTTCTCCACCATGACTTTCTTTCCAGAATGACCAAGCCATAACTTTCCTGGTAAAGGTTTTGCCCTATAGGCAAAAAAGAAACATGCAAATATAAAGTAAACACTTGATTTGGGCAAGCCCAAGAACTAACGTTAACAAAATCCTTACTAACATCAGCGTACCACATCATTGAAAAGCTGTGAACGTCATAATTGTTAGTGAACTATGCTACTTGTGAGAAATACTAAGATGTAAGTAGATGTACAGACTTTGAGGAGCTTAAAATTCAGTGGAAACGGCATGTCTTTGGTGGCTCAAAAGAAGGATTTGTGTGATTTAGTGTGGCCTAGCTGTGCACTAATAAGATGTGAAAAGCACTGTTGTAAAATGGATTCTGGAATTCTGTCGGTGATCTTAAGGTGCAAATAGCTTCTGTAGTTGTCTTTCCTGAAGTATGTTGTTTTTCTTACCAAAGGACCAGTAAATAAATGGAAATTGTCTGTCTTTGGTCGGCTGGGAAACATACTATTAGATAAAATGTAGTGCAGAAGCGGTCAGTGTTTTTAAATTATTGATATGCACTGGACTACATAAATTTGGGAGTACAGCTTCACTCCTTGTAAAGGTTCATACTCTCCCTCCCTCCAAGCTCCACTGCCACAGCCCTATCACTCTTGAGCCTTGAAAACTCGGTCTGAGGAAAGTGGTGGAGAGAAAGTGAGGAGGGCTCCTTTGGGCAGCAGTATGGAAAGTACCGTAGATTTGGCTTCGCCAGACAGCTGTAAACCCAACCTGGCGTCCAGGTACACCAGCTGCCCATATCTGCTCAAGGCCGAGCAGCTTGTTTCCTCTACCTTGATTTCGGTGTAGGACAGGGCAAGTATTTCTCACTGGGGCCCTCTGACAAGAGCTCGGTTTCCTTTGAAGAAACAAGGTAGAGTGTGCGTGGACTTCCTTCTTCGCCAAATGGCGGCTTCGATTCCGCAAGCTCTCCAGGGGAGGGGCACGAGACGGGGAGACCTGCCCCGGACTCGGCCACGCCCTGTGCTTCCGTATTTTGACACCAACTGAACTCCGCCTAGAACACCTTCTCAAGTTTAGTCCCAATTAGCTCTTTTGGGTAGGCTCTCCCTGTGCGCTTCCGGCCTCTTCACCGGAAGCGGAAGCAACCAAAACCTCAACAGGCTCGGTGAGATCTCGCGACCCGACTTCAAATCTCACAGAGGGTTCAGAGGCCTAACTGCACCGCCCCAGTTTCTTACGTCACAGCGGAGACACCCTCTTGGGCGCTCGTTTGCGTGCCTGAGCGTGCCGCGCACGCGCACTCCCTCTCTCCGCCCCCGCGCGGGCTTCACTCTGGCCAGTCGCGCGTGGGCTGAGGCCCTGGGCGGGCGTTGTGAAGACTTGCTTTCTTGAGTACTGACCCCCCCGGCGTCCGGCGTTCCCTTCCTCGAGGGTGGGGTGCAGACCCTCTGCCTAGGGTGAATGGGCTGTCGCGTGGCCTGCTGAGGGCCGGCTGGGGAGCACGGGGGCCGGGGCCGCGGCCATGAACTCACCCGTGGACCCCTGCGCAAGGCAGGCACTGAAGAAGAAGCCACCCGAGCGGACCCCAGAGGTAAGACCGGCTACCCGGAGCTCGCCCCTCTGACCAGCAGACGGCATATCCCAGTTGGTCCTAAACCTCCGGCGACTGTCCCCTTCCCCACTGTCGCACCTGCTAACTGGGTGTCTACTCCGCGCCCCCCGCCCCGGACCCGAGCGGTTCTCGAGGGCAGGGCGACTACCGCCTTTCCTGTTGGCGATGCCGCCTTTCCCACACACCCTGCCCTCCCGGTGACTTCCGAGTGATTTTGATAAGAAAGCACCATTGCTGTAACCTATTTTCTTGGAGTAAAATGCGGGCTCGAAGTGAGGTTGCCTGTAGGGAGGGAGACGCTGAAATCCGAGATAGAAATTGCAAGTAAACTCTCACAGCCATGTTAAAGTTCCTGGAAGATTGTAAAAAAAAAAAAAGTTTTCAAAGTAATTTGATAACTTTGCAAGCAGTCAGATGCTGACTTCTGTGGTGGATGATGCATATTTAATAAAGGTCAATTCTGGAGGTACTTTTTCACATTGTCAGTAGGAAATTTTACAGTATTTTGTGCTTGGATCTGAAACTTACTCTCTTGGGTTAGCAGTAATAGCATTGGCTTAAATGCTTTTCACGTGATCTGAAGACTAACTTTCAGATACATAACTCAAACCTGGTAATCTTAAATATCCCGATAGTGCTTATATGTTTTGGAAGATTCTCTTGATTTGGGAAGTTACTATGATAAGTTATAAGTTTCTTAAACCAGAGAACAAACTACAAGGGTAAATGGATTATTGGATTGTTTTGTGAATAGTTTCGATACATGAAATGCTCGGTTAATTCTTCTGAGTCGCTTTGAAGAGTCTGATTTAGTGTTTTGTGTAGTAGGTCTCGGTAACTTTGAACTGACTTTTTGTGTTTCTGCGTTATTTCCAGCCATATTTGTAGACATTGATGCAGCTCTGTTCTGAGATTCTTAAATCTTTCCGTAAACAAGGTCCTCTCTTTGAGAACATTCTTTGTAATTCTGTGGGTCTTAATTTCCTTGTAGTGATTTTTGAAGTCAACTGAGCTATTTGACGGCATTCAGTTTGAACAGGTGAAGTCTGTTTATATCATTAGAAAGCATTATGAAAGGCTAAGGATGTATAATGTAGATTTTACTTTTAAATATTATGATAAACTCACATTTTAATGGGAAGCTCCTACATTTTAATAGTAGTTTGAAATACCAGTATTAAGCCTCAGGAAAATTTCTAAACTATTCACAAAATTATGTTGGCCAGTATGTGCTTTGTGAAGTGCTTTATCTTGTTTTACTGGAACAGCAGCATTGTTTAAGAGAATGCTGAACAGCTGCCTACAGTGCAGACTGCTAGAGTCCTAACATCCAGTAGCATAAAGTGTTAACTGCTTGATTCATTGGCAGTGCTTTTGAATGGATATAGAATTTGAAGTATAAAAGTTGAGTAAAGAAGTTGTAACCTGAATCCTGGTTTTGATTTATTTGTAATAAGTAATTTGATGGACTTTTCACAAGGTCATTTCAGTTTTCAGAAGACCCCCTTTTTTTTTTTAAGATTGATTTATTTATGCATACAAGAGCTGGGGTACAGGCCAGAGGTGTGGGAAGTGGGTGGGAGGATTCACCAGAGACAGAGTGGGGAGCAGAACAGGCAGAATGATTGAAATACACTGCTGAGGGGAGCAGTGGGCGAGACAGGAGAGGTCTGCTGAGCCATGAGGGAAGCTCCCTGGCCAGGGATCGAACTCAGGCTGCAGTGGCTGCGAATAGCTTCATAGCCTGAGACTTAACCCATTGCACCACCAGGGAGGCCCTAGAAGACCCTTATTCTTTAGTGAACTCCTCTTAAGGGTTTGTCGTTATTCTTCAACTATCCCAGACGGGTAGATTTATCATCATTTTAGGCAGCTTGAAAGAGAACCTTGGAACCCTGGACATCATTCCCACAGTTTTAGTGAAACAAGCCAGCAGGAGACAGTAACTTGGGCCCCGCTGCGAATCCCTATGTGCTCTTTCTTCTCTTAGCCTTTCTGAAGCTCTCCACTGCACTCGGCCACATGGTCCTCTGCCTCGTAGGAGCTCAGTCTCTGGCTCAGGTGCTCCCACTTATGCACGACCATGCCACGCTCCAGATGCCGCCATCAGGCACGCATGTAAGACCACAGGTGTCGGTCAGTGATGCTAGTGGCGAGATGTGGGTGGGTGGTGAAAAAAACCTGATAACTTCCATTTACCCTACAGTTACAAATACATTAATTCAAGAATTATTTGTTGGAAGCTTACTGGTTCAACACACTGCTCTGTGTACTAGGATATATCAGTGAGCTACAGTCCTGAACGAGGGGTGTTTACGGTCTAATAAAGTGGAGAGGGAAGATAAAGACGTAAATTACACAAAATGTTAGACGATAATTGCTAATAAAAACAGGAGCAAGATAAAAGGATGGGAAGAGGCGGGCCTGGGTTGCAGTTTAAGGTGGTCAGTGCTGTGCTGGTTGTGATGACTTTTTAAAAATATTTACGCACACACGCTGGGGTGCAGGCCAGAGGTGTGGGGCGGTGAGAGGGTTTACCAGAGACAGAGTGGGGAGCAGAACAGGCAGATGGACTGAAATACACTGCTGGGGGGAGCGGCGGGCAAGGCAGGAGAGGTCTGCCGCGCCATGTGGGAATCTCCCTGGCCGGGCATCAAACTCAGCAATGGCTCCACAGCGCTGCGCTCAACCTGTTGCTGCGCCACCAGGGAGGCCCTTGAGGTGACTTTTGATTCAAGATTTGATGCATGTGATGAAATTAACCATGGAGATGTATGGGGAAAGGGCATTCCAATCGGAGAATAGTCACTGCAAAGGCCTTAAGATTGTTACTGATTCAGACAGGTCTTTGGCATTCATAGAATAACAATGAACTGAGTGACTGGAGGATGAACAAGGCTGAGGGTAGTAAATGGTGTAAATTCTTGGACTTTTATTTGAGTGAATGAAGGAGGCTGCCAAAAGCTTTAAAACAGGAGTGATACTCTCCTAACATTTTTGCAGAATCCCCCTACTGCTTGCTGGGTTGAGAATAGACCAAACTGTATGGGAGCAAGGGTAGAAATAAACAGGAACATCAGAGGCTGTCACGGTAAAGCAGGGAAGAAATGATGAGAACTGAGACTAAAGTGATGGTAATGCAGGTGGTGAGCATTAGTCAAATGAGTCAGTTAATATTTCCGCAGGTTTAGCCAACATGATTTGCTCATGGATTCGATATGTGCTTTAAACGAAAGAAGAATCAAGCAAGATCTCAAGGTTTTTAGCATGAAAAGCTAGTGTGTTGAAGTTACCATAAGAGAGAGTTTGAGCTGCCATCATGGGGCAAGCAGATGGGCTAAGCAGCAGGAACGAGATGGAGGGGGTGAGGATTAAGGGGATCACAAATTCAGTTCGAATCATTTCGTGTTTGAAATGCCTACTAGAAATGTTAAGGTGATGTATGCACAAATTTATATTTCTAGTGAGATCACTCTGGAGATAGACATTTTGTAGTCATTTCTTTGTAGGTAATATTTAAAGTCATGAGGGCCTCCCTGGTGGCACAGCGGTTAAGCACTGTGGAACTGTTGTGACGCGAGTTCGACGCCCAGCCGGAAAGATTACCGCATGGCGTGGCAGACCTCTCCTGCCTTGCCCCCTGCGCCCCTCAGCAGTGTGTTTCCATCCATCTGCCTGTTCTGCTCCCCACTCTCTCTGGTGAACCCTCTCGCCGCCACACACCTCTGGCCTGTATCCCAGCTTGTATGCATAAATAAATCCTTAAAAAAATATAAAGTCAAGAGACTAGATAAAATTACCAAGGTAGTGCGTGTACAATAAGAATAGACAAGGACCAAAGAGTGCCCTGGGTCACTTGAATGCTACAAGATGAGGGGAAAAGAGCAGAAACCTGCAAAGCAGATTAACTTGGAGCAAATACTGTGTGGAAGAAAAACCAAGGAAAAAATGTTGGTGTCCTGCGAGCCAAACAGATAGTGTGTAATAGGGGAGATAAAATTCATTCATTCAACTTACTTTTTCGTGACTAACTTACTGGGTGCCAAACATGAAAAAGACACAGATAGATAAGAATCATTGTCTTGTAAGCAGAGGTTTGCATCGTATAATTAATGAGTAAAGAACGCTTCTGTTTGTTTCTGGGACAAAATTAATGGTTTCTTTATTTTAAACCATCTGTTGTCCTTATGTGTAACTATCAAGTCAAGCATAATCTTAGTGAGCCAGACACTGTGGAAATGTGCTGTAAAATGTTATTTACAGCTGTATTCTAACCCAATTTTACTTTCTGGCACTTCATCTACTTTGTAGATCCTGCTTCCACAGCACATTGTCTTTCCTGGGCTAGTTCTCTGCCTTTTTCACTTTGCAAAGATTTTTTTAACGGAAATTTTAGACTTAAGTACTCTGTGAATGCTCTTTGTAAACAACAAAAGCTGTTGATGTACTCATTTTGAACCCTTGCACCAAGATAAAAAAAGAAGCCAGTCAAAACTGAAATCTTGAGTTTGACTATTTTTCAACTCAGTCCATGTTCAACACCGTTCTTTCTTTTTTTTTTTTTAACCTCAAACTGACGACCTTATATTTCTTATGGTTTATTACCCTCTCTGTGTGCTTAATACAGTACTTTACATTTTTAAACTGTCAGTAAATATGTCAAAACAACTTACAAGTAATTTTGTAAAGTCCTCATGTACATCATGCTTCATATAAATGACAGATATGTTCTGAGATATGTCTTAGGCATTCTCATCATTTGTGAATATTATAGTGTATAATTACAATACCTAGGCTATATGCAGACCAGCACAGTAATGTGGTCCATTGTTGACCAAAAGGTCATTAAACAATGCAAGAGTGTATTAAAAGAGAACAATGAATAGAAACATTCATTAAAATTGCTGATTTTGTGTATCCTGGACAGTCGCACTGAGCAGCTTGGAATGGGTTAATTTTTATAGGCTAATATGTAGGATTGTATATTCCATCTTAGTCCCTTTCATGTGCTTCAGATCTTGATGTCTAATCATCAAATTGTCTTCTAGATTGATAGTCCTAATTTGAAGCCATTATTATTTCTCCTCAATCTATTGGTGACTGCTCCATTGTTCAATCCAGAAATTTGTTTTTACTCTTTTCATTTTTTACGTTCCCCCAGTGAGTATTTGTTAGACAGTCATTCAGGATCCCAGGGTGGGTGGGGATCACCATGTGTTCATATCTCCCTTTACCAGGGAAAAGGACCAAAGAACTGAGGAGAGGTGGAACCAGTTCAGCTCTTCTTTGAGAATGTGCCTTATGCCTGGCAGTTGTCCCAGGTTGACACTCAGGTGGTTCTGCCAGCAGTTACTGTTTTGCTCTGATTGGGGAAACCTCTATCAGAAGGGGCAGCTGGGTGGTCTGCTTATGTGGTGCTGACACCTAAAGGCCACTTGAACACCCTGAAGCACCTCCAGTTCAGTGTGACCCTCAACAAGACCTATGTTAACTTTCGGTTCTTCTTGCTATGTTCATTTATCCAATTGGCTACTAAATCTTTTTAATTTTACCTTGTAATCGCTTACAACCTTTTCTTCTCCAGCTTTATTACAATAGTTCAGAATCTTTTGTCATTCTATCCCTGAATTTTTTTCTTTGCTTAAATCATTTTATTCATTGTTGTTTTACTGCTAGACTTACCTTTCTAATACTCAGATCTGATCATATTCTATTTTTGTTTAGAATTTATTTCCACTGCCTCTTTATAGTTTAGCAATGTACGTTTTCATCCAAATCATTTTTGAGAATAAGAGAGATGCTATTAATGTCAGGATATCAGGTTAAAGAGGGACTGTCTTGGGCTAACAGAAAAGTATAGTTACCAAATCCAGATAATAACGTTAATTTATCCATCATTTAACAAATGATGTGAAAAACAATATTGAAAGCCAAGGTTATAGGAAGAAGTTGAACATGGAGTGTATTCAGTAACTTAGAAGATAGACATGAAGATGTTAGTAAATGTTAGTTATGAGTGACATAAAGGTAAAGATAAGGCACTTTGGATGCAAGTGGGAAAGGTTTCTTGGAGGAGCATTAAATAGAACCTTTGCTATCTCGGTGATACACAGAAGGGCTGTCACTCAAGGTGGAGAGCAGACAGAGCAAAGACATTAGTGGTACATTTGCAGAACAAGAAGCCAATGTGTAAGTCAAGAATGTGCATTCATAGTGGGGGTGATATCACCTTCAAAGGCACAAAAGTTGGTTTTCAGGGGGACGAGTGAGGAAAATCTTAAATATTACTATGTTTTGTGTCTCTCCAGAACTCATCTCTCTGTGACAAAATTGTTTTCATTAGTATTTAATTGGCAGTGGGGCAACGGTTAGGAAAATATGTCCAAAAAGACTCTTTGAGGAGGGATGTGGTAAGGACAAAGTGTGCAAAACACAGTCTAGTCTGTGAGGTATTGAAGATATGGGAGGTGGTATATTGTGTTCAATGTTAAATGTTGAAGATGGTTGTACTAGAGGCAAGGAAGCTTGTAGGTAGGATGAACAGAGAACATTTTATCCAAACTAGGACATTTTTCTGTGTGAAAGGTGAGACTAATAATGATTAAATTAACGTAACAGACAAATCAGGAGACTTGGCTCTGGTTATAGGAAGCAGATGCTGCAGTAGTTCATATGTGAGATTAGACAGTGGAAAATGGAATAGGGAGGTAGTTTAGAGGTAGAATCGCTCAGCATGGTCACTTATTGGAGTGGGATTGTGTGTCCTTTTTTTAACTTTGAAATTGACTGTAATGTGTATCTAGTCAAGTACCCTATGTATATAGCAGATTAATGTTCACAAATACATGTAGCCACCTAATACCCAAATCATGGTAGAGAATATTACTGTCACTCCAGAAACTCCCCCTTTGCCTCTCTCAGTCCTTTCTCCTTAAGGAAAAAGAATTGATGTATTTCACCATGAACTTGTTCTGCTGGTGTTTGAACTTCGTTTTAGTGGAATCATACATTGTGTATTCCTTCCACCAATCAGGAGGACTATGAAGCTGTCTTGTTTCTTTGTGCTTTACCTTTGGACGAGACTTTGAACCTCCTCTCTTGGGGCTCTTCTTGATCTTTATCTGCTAATGCTTTATATTCTGAGTCATCCTTTTATCTACCCTTTTAGATTGTCTACCTCACTCTGTCCAAGCCTGCTGTTGGGATAAGAGCCTCTTAGCACCAGACACTGCAGTTCAGGCCAGTCTAACCCTGTTTTTATGTTCCTCTCAAGCCTCTGTGGTAGCTCCAGGGCAAGTCTGACAAAACCTTTCTGTCTTGTACTCTTGCACTTTGGTTTGTTGTTCTGGGTATAAGAGCAAAGCAGAAGTTTGGATGGTTTCTAGATTTTGACTTGTTTAATTATATGTGTAAGAGTGCATTATTATAATTTGAACAGAATTGGGGTGGAAAGAATTCCGTTTTAAACAGGGTTTGAGACTTCCTCTTAGCATGCAACTGAGCTCCCCACAGAACCCCAAACTTTCATGCTCGAAACTGGGGTCCTGCTATCTGCTACATAAAGGTGAAGCAGATTCTTAGTGTAAAAGAACTTTAATAATTAAGTCTGCTTTTCCATTATGCAGCAAATAAGAACTTTAATAGAATTAGTGTGCCTAGAGAGGGAAGAGAGGATATTTTTCCCAGTCACCCAAAAATACCCATTCCCTCTTGGGTAAATGCCCAGCAAACAGGGTAAGCCCAAAGCAGGTCCATTGAGGCCTGAAAGCTTGCCACAAATCTAAGGCACAGTCTAGCAGGGAACCAGAGGAAAGGAATTCTGAAGCAGGTTCCAGAAATCTGGGACAAAAGGAGATACCACATCAAGATAACGGCTGCCATTGTCAGCGTCTCACCCACGTGTATCTTGGAAGTCTTTACTCATGTCTCCTTCCCTGAAGTACCAGGGTGCAAGTTGGACTACAGGAACAAGAAGTCTCTCTTTCTAGCCCATCTGCCTTCTGCTTCTAGCTTTACCTAGCTGCTCAGCACAACCCCTTGCTACTGAGTCCTAGGAAAATGGTACCTGCCTGAACATCCCTATGCAGAACATAGATAGGGATGTTCATTAGCATTTGGAATGTCACATCACACCAGGCGATGGGACTACATAAAATTAAAAAGCTTCTGCACAGGCAAACATTCATTAAAATAAAAAACTCCCTACCAAATGGATGAAAATATTTACACATCTGTCCAACCAGGGATTAATTTCCAAGATCTACAAAGAACTCACATTCAACAAAAAGAAAACAAATAACCCAGTCAAAAAATGTGCAGAAAGCTAAATAGACACTTCTCTGAGGAAGACGTATTATAGATAGCAAATAGGCACATGAAACAATGCTAATCTCTTTTTAGGGGAGAAACACAAGTCAAAACCCCACAATGAGATGCTACCTCACAGCCACGAGAATATTTCATATCAAAAAGAAACAACGGGTGTTTACAAGGGTGTGGAGAAAGGGAACCCTTATATACTGTTGGTGAGATTGTAGACTGTTCCAACCCCTTTGGGAAACAGTATGAAGGCTTCTTTTTTTTTTTTTTTAAGATTTTTTTTTTATTTATGCGTAAAAGCTGGGGTACAGGCTAGAGGCGTGGGGCGGCAAGATGGTTCACCAGAGACAGAGTGGGGAGCAGAACAGGCAGATCGACCAAAATACACTGCTGAGGGGAGCAGGGGGTGAGGCAGGAGAGGTCTGCTGCGCCATGTGGGAATCTCCCCAGCTGGGCATCGAACTTGGGTTGCTGCTGCCGACAGCTCCACAGTGCAGCACTTAACCGCTGCACCACCAGGGAGGCCCATGAAGCCTTCTTAAGATAGAAATCTACCATATGATCGAGCAGTTCCACTCCTGGGTATGTCTGAAGAATACAAAAACACAAGTTTGAAGGGATGTCTATACTTCCATGTTAAGAGCAGCACTATTACAGTAACCAAGTTTTGGAAACAACTGAAGTTCCCAACCACAGATGAGTGAGTAAAGATACGGTGTATATACACGATGGAATACACTCACATACAAAAAAGATGAAATCTCACCATTTGCAACAACATGGATGGACTGGAGAGGATTATGCTAAGCCAAACAAATCAGGAGAAAAGCAAATATCCGATGACTTCACTCATGTAGAGTATAAAGAAACAAAAGAAAGGAACAGATAAAACTAAACCAGAACAAACACTGGAACTCTCACTGCAAAACTGCAACTCCAGAAAAGGTGGGGGGGGGAGCTGTGTGAGGGAGCTCAGTGAACTTTGCAGGATTATGGTTGTCGAGGTGGTAGACATGACATGGTAATATACATGTGAACCCCATACCCCTAAGTCATATGCAGTTGTTTTAAATAATCTCACCTCAATAATAATTCATTTTAAATAAAAGCAAAAAGCATGTGTATTGAAGAGAGAATAAGACCCGAGAAAGGCAACAAGTATATTGTTAGTGCGTTTGAGTCTGATGGATGGGAAAGGGAATGTTATAAAGTCATCCGTGATCATCTAGTATTCTACCCTTATCAACCTGCACTCCAGACACGTGCATTTTAACTGCCTCTAAATATCCTAACAGTACCTTTTAACCTAGACTCTGTATTTCTCAATTTGGTGGATTTCTTCTTAATACCCTGGTCTGTCCTGCTCTTGAATTCTGGAGTGGAATGTTAGGCATTGGTATTGATAGATAAACCCTTAAGTTCTGATATCTAGAGTGGTAAGACACCTTTTTCGTTGGCCCATATTCTTGTTTCTCTCTACATAGGATAGGAGAATGTGTGGCAATGTTGATGATTCTAGAATTTTGCATTTATTTAATCCTATTCTTAGCTGGGCTTCAGCACTGAGAATTTGAGTGACCCTAGGCAAGTTCTCTGAGACAGAATATCTTCTTGGGTTTGCTGTGTGCATGAGATAATATATGTAAAGTATTTAGCAAAGTGTCGTCATGAACACAGTAAATGGTAACCATATATATTAACTTGCTATTTCCTCTGACTGGAAAATCAACTTCTGGTTTGGCAAACACTGATGGCCTACTGAAGTTTCCTCTGCATTTTTCTTTGCTCATTCTTCCATTCCTTTGTGTTTTCAGGATTCTGTGCACATACGGTACTGTGTTGTGATTACTTACATGTTTGTCTCTCTGGCTGTACTGGTGAAGCTCCTTGAGGATAGTGACATCATGTAAGATTAGGTACATGGTAGGCATCCAGATATTTGTAAAGAACTTTAAAAATAAATGTAAAAAATACTGTTCCCCAGCTATTCTGTAGTGATTTCTATTGGTCTACTATTAGAAGTTCTGGGATAAAAAGACTTGATGAAGCTTTGCAAAATGGCAATATTTGCTTTCATACTCATTTCAATATGAATATATCACAACTACAATAAACAGTTTTACCTGGCAGTTCTTCAGAAACAATACAAATAAAAAGGAAAGTTAGTTATACCTTGAAACAGTGGATCTTTTATGTCTGGCTTTAAAATATATTTGCAGGAAATGTCACAGAGAAATAGGTAGATAAATGCTAGTTTTAAATTTTCATGTGTTTTTAACCAGATGACTTAAAACTCTTGCTGGGCAAAAATTTCAAGCTCAGTTAGGTTCTAACAAAATCTACCTATTTACAGTCAGAAAAAGGTGTTTTTAAAAACTCGCTTTTTTAAACTTTATTTTACCAAGTTAAAGAGGGAGCTAGGAGCAAAAGAATGTTAAGTTTTGTGTTCTTGTAATTAATCTGTATTACAGCTTAGAATAATGGTCTGTAAATGTACATTCTAGAGTTTTTTTTTTCCTGAATTATTGAAAGAGCTGCATTGTATTTGGAGTCATTTTTAATTGAGTCACTGTGCACATCCCTGAGGGTGGCAAGCAAATATTCTCTTGTGTTTCTCTACAGCAGATGTACATTCAGAAGTTTCCTTGCAAAGTAAAAGAACTTATGCTTTTGGGGTATTTTGACTTTCATTTGTAAACTCAACTAGGTAGAGGTTGTTTGATCTGGATAGGGCCTTTATTAGATAACATCTCTTCCATGCAACTTATTTTACATGTATTGGAGAGCCCCAACCTGAGAAAAAACTGGCCATTCAGAAGTTTAGACCCCATATGATTTTGTTCCTGAGAAACCGAAGAGCTTTTCTGAAAGAGAACTCTCCAAAGTGGAGGAGCAGCTAAACATGATAATTTTGATTACTTGATAAAGCACTAGTTTTTGGAAGGTGTGAAGTGATTTTGAACTCTGTAACATTGTAGTTATCATTTCTCTTTACCTTGGGGTAGCCTGTGCATAAACTGATTCTGGATCAGTTTACTTAGCCACTTTAGAACTTTTGAAGTTCCTTTGGAAGTAGAAGAGAGACATTCTCTATTGCCTTGCCATAAACTGAAACTTTGTCAACTGGAGAGCTTTGGACTGGCAGAGATAGTGGCACTCATTGGATAGGACACATAATATGAAGCAGAACTAGCACTTCCTGGTATATATTTGTAAAAAGAAAAAATTATATATGTATATATAGCAGTCTCAGAAATACTTGGGCTGAGGTCAAGAGCTAGTCAAATTAGTTGTACACAGATAAAGGAGCTGAACTCTAGTGAAAAATGTCTTGCTCAAGGTCATATGACTCATCACCGACTTTCTCAGTACAGTAGTACCCCACTGTCTTTATCAGAATAGTGAACTTTAGACTATATTTCAAGCTTCGATGTTTTTCCTCTGCTGACATCTATAGATGCCCAATATTTTCCTTAATAGATACCACTTGCTTGGTCTTGCCTTTGCTAATGTGAAGTACTTTAAGGTGCCTGTGTCTATTTAATGAGAGTTTATAATTCTCAAGTTTTATGTATAATGAGAACAGGTATACTTGATAAGTGTTTCCTTACACCACTTTATTTTATGTGAATGTAAAGCAAAACTTTAGTTTTTAGGGGAATGGTAGGTAACCTGTTCTAGTTTGACTTCTAAAAGGCATTCAGTTTACATGAGACGCTTCATCACAGTATTTTAAAATGATTCTCTGAGGCAGAGTTGAATACATACCTTTTGGGAGGATAGCTGCCTAATGAGTATATTTTTATTGAGGTAACACTGGTTTACAACATTGTTTATGATTCAGAGTTTAAGGGTCACATCCTTTCACATGTCTGTTACCATACTACACCCATCACTAAGGCACCCATAGTCCCGCACCATAGTTCATGGGCACCATCCACACTTTGCTCTAACTTTCCCTTTCTGGTAGATTCAAGTTTGGTTTGGTTTGGTCTGACCCTTGTTTTGTTTTGCTATATTTTACATATTAGTGGAATCATCCAGTATTTGTCTTTTCCTTCTGACTTAATTCAAGTAGCATTATCTTCTCCACTCATGTTGTTGCAAGTGGCAAGAGTTCATCTGTTTTTAAATTCTTTTGTAGTATTCCACTGTGTAGATAGATACCTCATCTTCCTAATCCACTCATCTTTCTTTGGGAACTTAGGTTTTTTCCATAAGTAGACTATTGTAAATAATGATGCAGTGAACACAGAAGTACATATATCAAATTAGTGTTTTTGCATTCTTCACATAGGTAAGTAGGGGTGAAATTGCTGGGTCATATGGTGTATCTATTTTTAACATTTTGAGGTATCTACATATTGTCATTCAAAGGGCCTTGACCAGTGTGCATTTCTACCACCTCTGTAACAAGTACTCGGGACAGAAGTGAAGGATAGGTATCTGTCGTTCAAATTGTTTTAGAAAAGGGAATTCTGACTTGAGTTAGAACATGTAAAAGCTAAATGAAGAAGGGGCAGTATATGTCTCCTGGAAAGGAAACAGCATTTGTCATAGATCATAAGATGAACTTGACAAGAATATTCAAGTTGCCTGGACACTTGGGAAGTTAGGACAAGAAGGAATAGTAATAGATGGAACTAGAAGCAAGGTCAGCAATCACATCATGAAGCATTGCTTTTTTGTTAAAGAGTTTGTATTTACTCTTGGTAATATTCTGACAGCATTATGACTGAGGCAAGGGCAGACAAAAGTCATGAAGCCTGTTTTCTATTACCCAGTAAGAAAAAATGATTTCCTAAGTTGTACCAGCTGGGATGACCAGAGATGTTTAGAGCAGAATTGACAGATTTCTGGATAGAGCTATTGAAGGTGAGTAAATCAGGGAATCTATGAACATGATGTAGCTAGGGGTATAAATAGTGAATTCAGCTTTGACTATATTGCACTTGAGATGCTGATGGATCCTCCATATGAAAGTGTTCGTTGTGTAGTTGTGTGTTTACTAGACAGCTCTCAGCTAGAAATAGAATACGGACATTGTTATCATGTATGTGATCTTTGAAGCTATGGAAGTGGAAGGTATTATTGATACTAGAATATCCAGTGCAGAAAGGATACACAGCTCTGGGAATATAAGCTTTATACCTGTATGCTGCTTTCTGGATGCCTGTTACTATCATGAAACTTTTATAAAGATTTAATGCTTCCAGAAAAACTCTGAAGTGAATATTAGACTATAATTTGAATTTATTATAGTTGAATGCTTGATATTTTGATGTATTATTTCACTGATTAATTATTGGATTTCTGCAGTTTAAGCATATCGTTTATTTGGACTTTGTTAAAAATATTGAAATTGTAGTGAACACTTTTTAAGGTTGATTTCTTATTTTCAAGTAATTAAGTAGACAACATAGTAAGGTAAGACTAGACTATAATTTAGTGGTGGAATGAGGAATGTTTTTCCAGAGAACATTGCTGGGTGTCATGGAAAATCATCTGGTGATTGGGGATGCAAAGATAATGATAAAAAGAATGCAGCTCATTAGTGAAGATGTGAAATTTAAATAAAGCTGGACTATCTGTCACAAAGTAGTAGAAAACAAAGTAGTCATGTGTTCCCCAACCTCCCCATCTTTCTATTTTGAAAAATTTAACACTACAGAAATATTGGAGGAATAGTAGTAACCCTTTTTTGATATATCCTTCATCCATTGTAATATTTTGCGTTATTTATCTTAATTTTGTTAACCACTTGAAAGTAAGTTGAAGACCTGATGACACTTCACCCCTCACCTTTATTCCAAGATGTCGCTCATAATTATTTTATTTTTCAATCCAGGTCCAGTCAAAGTACATTGGTTGTCATGTCTGTTTAGTCTCCTTTAATATAGAACAGTCCTCCTACCCTTTTTTTAAAAAAAAAAAAATGACTTTTTGAGGAGTCATATAGATTCATTTGGTTTCTGCAGATTAGGTTCAGGTTAAGTCATTTTCTTGTGTAACTGTGTAGGTGGTATTCTTCCCATATTGTCCCATCAGAAGACAAATACCAGTTTTTCCCATTACTGGAGATGTTAGATTTGATCACCTCATCTTAGTATAAAAATAGTTCAGTGGTGTAGGTTATGTGAACCTTTAGACAATAATTGTGGACATCCTGTTTTCTAAGTGTACACTTGCTGGCTTTAGCAGTTAGTAATTATCCGTGTGTAAATTAACTATTACCTTGCTGTTATAAAGATAATTTTCTTTAATTTTTTTTTTTTTTTTTACATACAAGCTGGGGTACAGGCCAGAGGCGTGGGGCGGCGAGAGGGTTCACCAGAGACAGAGTGGGGAGCAGAACAGGCAGATGAGAAGTCCACTGCTGAGGGGAGCAGAGGGTGAAGCAGGAGAGGTCTGCCCCACCATGTGGGATTCTCCCCGGCCGGTTGGCGAACTTGCGTCATCGCTGCCGACAGCTCCACAGCACAGCGCTTAACCACTGCGCCACTGGGGAGGCCCTATAAAGATAATTTTCTAATTGTATTCTTCCTGCATTTATTATCTGGTATTTTGTATAAAATATTTTTCTATCTTCCCCTCTTCCTTTTTAAAAACAATCACTAAATGCAAGGATTATTTTTGTATTTAGTATTGTCATTTTTCAAATTATTAGATTACCCACTTCAAGCCAGTGGGAGTCCTTTCAAAGTCAGTCCCTAGGTCCTTTTGACATGACTGGATACTTAAGAGAATCATTAATTTCTCATACAGAGCTGTGTATGTGAACTTAGTTCATTTACCAATTAAATCAAAAACCTGTAGAATATATCTACAGTGAATGCATCAGGTGTAAATTGTCTGAAGGCTATAAAAAATAACTAACTTGCTGTAGTGTGGAAAAGATTTTTACTCCAAGAAATATCTGTTAAGACTTCCAGACTGTCAGTGTCACAGTTGTTTGTTTGGCTTTCTATAATAGGTTTTATTGATTTTGGACATTCCAAGAGCCTAATAGTGTAGTACCTCAAGCCTCTCTCAGAAATAGTTGGTACAAAAACCACAAGAAAGTCTTTTCTAAGCCCAGCACTACACAACCAACAACTACTTGCTGTTACATGTAAGCAGAACTATAACTGCCTAAATCATCCTTTGTTCTGGGATTCTTTTCTGATTTTTCCTGAATATTTACCTTTTTGTGACCCTCCATCCAGGTATCCTAAAGGGACCAGGATTTACTAAACATCTCAATGATTGTTTCCCTTCCTCATTAGTAGGTAAACAGTCAGGTAAGTCAGAGTGGCATAGAGTCTACCTACTATAAAACACTGGTTTTTAAATTTTTTAGTATGCATCAGAACCACCTTTATGACTTACTAACCACAGATTTCTGGATACAGAGATCCTAATTCATTAGGTCTAGGGTGGGGCCTGAGAATTTATGTTTTTAGTACCATCTTTCCTAGTGCTACTGATGTTGCTGTTCCAAAGGTGGTTACTTAGATGCAGCAGGACCAAATTCTGACCAATTTAAAGAAAACACTTTATTAATGTACTGGGTAGCTACAGAATTGCTGTGAGTAGCTACAGAATTCCTGATCTTAGGGGAAAGGCTTTCTGCTTCTCACCGTTGAGGATGATATTGGCTGTGGGTTTGTTAATGTATGTTCCTTCTATCCTGAGGATTTCAGGGGCCTTCATCATAAATGGATGTTGAACTTTGTCGAATGCTTTCTCAGCGTCTATTGATATGATCATATGATTTTTAATTTTCTTTTTGTTCATGTGTTGAATTACATTGATTGATTTCAGGTGTTGAACCATCCTTGTGTCCCCCGAATAAATCCCATTTGGTCATGGCGTACTATCTTCTTGATGCATTGCTGGATCCTATTGGCTAAGATTTTGTTGAATATTTTTGCATCAGTGTTCATTAGGGAGATCTATAGCTTTCTTTTGTGTTGTCCTTGTTTGGTTTTGGTATTAGTATTTGTTCGCTTCATAGAAGGGATTTGGTAGTATTCCTTCCTTATAAATTTTTTGAAAGAGTTTATGTAAGAGAGGGACTAGTTCGTTTTTAAACGTTTGGTAGAATTCATTTCTGAAACCATCAGGTCCTGGGCTTTTGTTTTTGGGGAGGGTTTTGATTAGTTTCAATTTTACTGCTTGCGATTGGTCTCTTTAGCTGTTCTCTATCTAATTTTCGGTGATTGTATAGTTTTAGGAATTTGTCCATTTCTTCTAAGTTGTTGAACTTGTTTTTGCATATAGCTGTTTGTAATAATCTCTGATTATTCTTTTGAACCAGCTTTTGGTTTTGTTGATCTTTGGATTGTTTTTTTGATTTTTATTTGGTTTATTTCTGCTTTGGTTTTTATTATTTCCTTTCTTATACTGGCTTTTGGGTTTTTTTGTTGTTGTTGTTTATTTTCTAGTTCTCTGAGATAGGAGATTAGATTGTTTCTTTGAGTTGTTTCTTGTTTCTTGATTTGAGTCTGTATTGCAATATATTTTCCTCTTATTACTGCTTTTGCTGTGTCCCAAACATTCTGGAAAGTTGTGACTTCTTTGTCATTCATTTGTATGTATTTTTTAATTTCTTCTTTGATCTCCTCATTAATCCAGTGGTCTTCCAGTAGTGTGGGTTTCAATCTCCATGAAGTAGGAGGGTTCCTTTTTTTCTTTTCCTGGTTTATTTCTAACTTGATGGCATCTGATCATTCTTTTGGCCAGTTGCATATCTAAACAAGAATGCAGTTTTGGGCAGCAGTCTGCTGTGGTATTCCTTTTAAAGAGAATAAGGAGGTTCATTTCATGTAAAGAATTTGTTTATAAATTTACACCATGCACCAACATTTACATAACACTGCATTCAACTGTTCTCATATTCTCCTTCTGGTGTAACACTGCTCTTAGCTGAGGTTATACTATGTTACCCTTTGAATTTTTAATATCTTGTTACCTGAATAAGAGCTAGAGAAAATTTCCCTACCTCTTACACAGACCTATAGGATTGCCCTATTGGGCACACTTTTTGTTTGTAGATTAAGATCACAGTCTTTTTAGAAAGATTTTTGAGGAAAGTTTAAAGAGGAATAGTTATGTACAGTGTCATCTCTAGAGGTGGTCAACCAGGACACACAAAGATCTGGAGGCTGCAAATGCAGTCTCTTAAGCTGCAGAGGAAAAACCTAACAAAATAAGACTTAAAAGACAGCCTAACGATTTCCAAATACTTGGAGGTCACTGAAGAAGAAAGGTTACATCTGTTTAAGAATGAAATAGATTTTGATGTGAAATAATGAGTTTTTGATTCCTGGCATTGTTTGAATAGAGGTTATTGGCCATGCTGATGACTTTAGGGGAGATACTGTTTGAATTGATGGAGCTCTTTGCCTTTGGAGGTCACTTGTAATTCAGAGATTTTTATGACACTCATGTAGTTAACAGTTCGGTCATAAGTTTTTTTGCTTAATGTTGGGGTGTCATTATATTTTCTTAAATTTATTTGAAAAAGTCTAAAATCTTTTCTGTTTTACAGGACTTAAATACTATTTACGCTTACCTTCATGGAATGGAAATATTATCAAATCTCAGGGAACATCAACTTAGGTAAGTGTTATACTGTGTTAAGAGCATGCAATGACATTATTCAGATAAGGTTGCATAGCTAGTTGCAGAGGATAAATCATTTAGGGGAACTGTAAAATAATTGTAAGAATTTGCATTTCTCTCAATTTTTTACCTATGGGACCTTAACAATTCTTAACATCTAAGCTGCAGTATTGTCTTCCATAAAATAAGGATAAGACTACCTTTTTAACGGTGTTTTGAGGATTAAATGAGAGTAACTTTCTAAAGCGAAGCACATCGCTCAGTATGTTAGCCAGTTAAAACAAAATTTTTTTTTTGTAGTATGTATTGATTTTTATTGTGTCAGATATTTAAGATGGGCATAGAATGATTTAGTGTTGTATTTAAAGTGGAATGAGTAGGGCATTTGACTTGTTATATCTCCCATGGATAAGGTGCATAAATTTTCTAACCCTTACTTTCCTATTCTGTAAAATGAGTTTTCTCTCATGCTGTTTATGTCATTGTGATTATATTTGTGTAAAAACATTTTTGAGTAAAGAACTAATTGCTGTAACTTTGCATAACAATTTGATTAAAATGTGTTTTTCTTCCATAACCAGTTTATTCCTCTCTTTTTACTGTTCTTTTAAGTTTCTGCTTGTGTATCAGATTGCTAAAGTATGTTTGTTTGTGATTTAATTTCTGTTTTCTGTACAGTATAATTCAGATGTTAGCCTTTTGCACTTGAGGCCTTTCTCGCGTGGGCGAAACAGCCACTCGAGATGATTTCAGCTATATTAGGGAAACGTTTTACAGGTACTTTGAAATCATGTTATAATCAAACAAACATATACAAATAATAAAATTTCACCAATTTATTTTTACATTGAATACAACAAAATCTGTTAAATATTACACTCTGTAATTAGTTTTTGTGTGATATTTAGTAAAACAATCCCCAAGATGCAGCCTCTGTTTGTCAGGACACGTATCACAATGCTAAGCTGAGACTAACTAAGCTAAGCTAAGAATTGGCTAAGGAAGCAGGCTGAGCCTGGTATATGAAAGTAATTGTGATAAGAATATCTTATCATACATCGGAAATAAACATATCGACTTCCAAACCGCTTGGGCGCGCTAGAGTGGACGCATTAAAGCACCGGGCGCCCTAGTGGTGCCGCTCGAGTGGATGCATTACACCGCCGGGTGCCGTAGCGGCGCCGCTTGAGTGCAAAGGGTTAGTATCTCAAATATGGAGAGATGAAAACTGTAAACTAGAGCATTTAATAATACTGAAAGTATTTTTTAAGTGCTAATAAATTTATACATTTAACAGATTTGTGTGTGTGAATACTTCTGCCAGTAACTGTTCTTCACATAGGATTCAGTAGTGAATCAGAGAAATGTATTTTTTTCATAAAAAGGTATTTATGAATTGGCAGGTTATTGAATTCTGTGAGTATTATACTTGTTGCCACTTAATGTTATTGCTGTTTTTGAAAATACTGCATTTAAATGTTTATATTTCTAAACTCTTATAGTTTAATGAAAGTGATAGATCTTTTTTGTTAAGGTTGTTATAAGAATTTTGAAACAGTTTAAGATGAAATATTTATTTTTTTAATAGATTAATGTCTGCAAGAGCACGCTATGAGAGATACAGTGGCAATCAAATTCTTTTTTGGTAAGTATTTACATAGTTAGATTAATTGTGTTAATGCTTAAACTTTAGCATTAAAATTCATTTGATTCATTTGATTTTGGAAGAATAGAGCAAATTGAAATATATTTATAAACTATGAAATATGTAGAGAGCACACAAGAGATATATAATACAACAAAGTTGAATATATACACTTCTGTGACAACTACCCAGATGAATGTACAGAACATACCAGCTTTCTCGAAGGCTCTAGTCAACTCTTTCGGAAAGGTTATCACAGTTGTAATTTTACCTCTTTTTGAACTTCATAGAGACTTTGGTCAGACTTTTTAAAAAATTCATAAGTGTCCGCAATTCTCTCATATTTGTGCATTCATTCTATTTCACTGCTTTATAGTATATAATTATGTGAAAATAGCATAATTTATCTTTTCCACTGTTAACAGACATTTGAATTATTTATGTATTTTTTTGCTATTGTGAGTAGTAAAGTTTCTAGGAACATTTTGTTCCTGTCTTTTGTGCCTTTATATACTCATGCCTATTGGGCATATTCTTAGGAATAGAATTATTGGAAATGCATGTGTTCAAATTTAGGAGATTCTAACTAGGATATGATGTATATTTCCTTCTATCTTGTCATTTTACATTTCTTTACTAGTGATGAATGGTTATCATAAGCTATTTGGATGTTACTTATGAAATTGTGATTTAAGTTTTGTTTGGGTTTTCTGTATTATTTCTGTTGGTTTCTTCTGCTTTCTCTAACTCTTTTGTTGGATTTGTATGTTGCTGATACTCTCCTATCGTGTATGGTTTGCCTTTTCACTCCATAAACTTTGGAAGAAGAGAAATGCTTTCTCAGTTTTTCTCCTTGTTAGTGCTGCTTTTCATGGCCTGTGCAAAAAAAAAAAACAAAAAACCTTCCCTTCCTCCTGATTATCATAATGTTATTCCTCTCTGTTTTTCTCCTAAAAGTTTGGTGAATGTGTATATCGGGTTGGTATTATTGACTTTGATGTTTCTTTTGCTTGTATATTTTTGGAGTATTTACTGGGTTCATGTAGATTTTGGTAGCTGTGTTTATTTATTGATCTGTTTATAAGCTATACTTATGCTTACCCTGCTGTAGGATGGCGGGAAGACAGAACAATGTTTGCTCTAATTGAGCTTATCATATAGTTAAAATAGTCAAACATGTACTATTTTTAGTACTGTGAAGAAAAAGTGTAGGTATATAGCTCTTTGGGACAGAATTGGGAACCAGAAGTCAACACTTAACACTGATGAACAATTTTTAATAGCTGCTATCTAAGATCTGTGAACAGTGTAGCTATAACACAATTGAGGATTAAAAAGGAAGCACCAGTGAACATTTTATTTTTTATGAAGGTGCTCTGGAGCATTTCAATGGAAAAAGTTTGTTTTTTCCACAAATGGTGCTGAGTTGATTTAACATTTATTTGCGAAGTTTTTCCTTATACCATCCATGAAAATTATTTTATAGTCATTAAAATAGATAAAAAGGTAGATAGTACTAAGTGTTGACAAGGGTAGGGTGATACTTGGAATCCTAATTTTATGGTGTTGTGGATGTTAAGTTGGTATAGCACTTTAGGAAACAGTTTGGCAGTTTCTTAAAAAGTTAAGTAGATTAAAGGAACAAAATAGAATCCAGAAATAAACCCAGGCACATGTGGTCAATTTATGACAAAAGAGTAAATACTAGGAAAAGGATAGTCTTTTTAAATAAATGATAATGGGAAAATTGAATGGATAACCATTTGCTAATGAACAAAACTGGACCTCTGTCTTACACTATATAAAATAATCAACTCAAATGGATTCAAGGTTTGAAAGAAAGACCTTAAACCATAAAGCTCCTGGGAGAAAACATAAGCAGTAAACTTCTTGATGGTTGTGGTGATCTTTTGGATAACTCCAAAAGCAAAGACAACAAAAGCAAAAATAAACAAGTCAAACTACATCAAATCATAACTTTTCTGCACAGCAAAGGAAATCGTCACCAAAATAAAATGGCAACCTACTGAGTAGAAGAGTGTATTTATAAATCATATTTTGTAAAAAATTATCAGTGATATTTAAAATATATAAAGAACTCATAGAACTTAATAACAGAACAAAAAATTCAGTTAAAACCAGTATGTATAAGAAAAATTGCTCAACATCGCTTATCAGGGAAATGCAAAGCAAGACAACAGTGAGGTAAGATTTTAAACCTGTTAGGCTGTTCTCAAAAAGACAAGAAATAGCAAGTGTAGTAGAGGCTGGAGAAATGGGAGCCCTTGTGTATGGTTGGTAGGAAAGTAAATTGGTGCAGCCCCTATGGAAATAGTATGGAGGTTTCTTCAAAGATTACAACTAGAACTACCATATGATCCAGCAGTTCCACTTCTGGGCACTTATCTGAAGAAATTTTAACACTGATTCAGTAAAATACACCCCCATTTTTATTTCAACATTATATACAATAGCCAAGATAAGGAAACAACCAAATTGTCTCAGTGGATATATGCCTAAAAAAGTTAAGGTATATATACAGTGAAATACTATGTGACCTTAAAAAGGAAATCTTGTCATTTGTGACAGCATGGAAGGACATTGTGGTGATTATGCTATGTGAAATAAGTGATAAAAAGATTTACTATGAGAGACATTCAGCAAGGGAGGGGGAGGATAAGGGTTCAAAACGGGGGGAGAAAAGAACACAAGGGACTGTGGTGACGGTTCATGGGTAAATTGGTGGTGGGTAACTCCCGGGGAACACACAATAATGTAAAAGGTATAAATAAAAAATATATGGATATTAAAAAACAAAAAACAAAAATAGTCACTTCTAAATCTAAAACACAAACTGCTCTTCTGCTGCAGCAGCCATTGTAGAGCAGCAGCCAGCGGGTAGTGCAGAGCTCTGTGGTACTCCCTGGCTGCAGATCTCGACAAGACCGGAAAGTGGTAACATTAGCAAGCAGAGACAGCTGCAGCTGTGGGCACTTCACCAAGCACACCAAGTTTGTGCTGGACACATCCGTGAGGTGTGCAGCTTTGTCTACTACGAGCAGTGTGCCATGGAGTTGTTCAAGGTCTCAAAGGACAGGTGGACCCTCAAGTTCATCAAAAAAAAGTGTGGGGACACACACCTACACAAAGAGGAAGAGAGAGGAGTTGGGCAATGTCCTGGCTGCTATGAGGAAAGCGACTGCCAAGAAAAACTGAGGGCCCCCCACCCCCGCTATATGCATAAATAAAGTCTTTCCAGAGGGAAAAACAACAAACACCAAAAAAAACATCACAGATGTAGCGAATGGATGGGTAGTTACCAGGAGCGGGGCGTGGAGAGTAGGCATAGTGGCTTAAGTAGTTCAAAAGGTACTAGCATCTAGTTATAAATTATGTCATGGGGCTATAATGTACACTGTAGTGGCTGTTGCATATTTGAAAGTTTCTAAGAGTAGATCGTAAAAGTTCTGTCACCAGAAAAAAATTTTTTTAATTATGTACAGTGACTGATGTTAGTTAAATTTATTATGATGATCTTTTTGCAGTATAGGCAAATAACAAATCATATTGTGCACCTGAGACTAACAAAGTTATGTGTCAGTTATACCTAAATTTTTAAAAAGTTAAATGGTTTTACTGTATGGTCCTATAATTCCACTTTTACATATTTACCCAAGAAGGTACTGGTAAAGACCATGGTATGGACAAACCTCAAAAACATAATGAGGATGTAGCAAGATGATAGAACACACGTAATTGTACGATTCCATTTGAACAAACTGTACAGGAAAGACAAATCTATAGGAAAAGAACAGGTTACTGGTTACCTGGTATAGGGATTGACTGCAAAGTAGCATAAGAGATCTCTGTTGATATTTATAATAGCTAAGATATGGAAACAACTAAAATGCCCAAAAACAGAAGATGGAGCAAGAATATGTGGTATATGTACACACAGTGGAAAGTGATTCAGCAACCCAATAAAAATAAACTCATGCCATTCACAGCAACATGGATGGAGCTGGAAAGGATTATGCTTAGTGAAACAAGTCAGAAGGAAAAAAGAGCAATATCAGATGGTTTCACTTACAGGAGAATATAGGGAAACCAAACAAAGGGTTCAAAAAAAAAGACAAAACTTGCAGGCAAACTGTAGATCTGAGGCATACAATGGGGAAGGAGGACGGATAGGGATCAAAACAGAGGAGAGAAAAGCACAAGGGATTGTGTTCATGGGTGATGTGGTGAGAGATTTATGAGGACCACACCTGAGGGGAGAAATCAAATATTGTACAAAAATGAACAATGGTGTAAGAAAGTAAAAATTTAGATAGATCTCTGTGTTGATGTAAATATTCTAAAACTGGATTGTGGTGGTTTTTACATAGTTTTTATAAATTTCATTTAAAAATAAATGAATTGGATGCTTAAAATGGGTGAATTTGTGGGCCTCCCTGGTGGCGCAGTAGTTAAGCACTGCGCTGTGGAGCTGTCCGCAGTGGTGACGCGAGTTCGATGCCTGGCCTGGGAGATTCCCACATGGCCTGGAAGACCTTTCCTGCCTCGCCCGCTGCTCCCCTCAGCAGTGTATTTCGGTCCATCTGTCCTGCTTCCCACTCTCTGGTGAACCCTCTGGCGGCGCCATGCATCTGGCTTGTACCCCAGCTTGTGTGCATAAATAAATCTTTTTAAAAAAATGGGTGAATTTGTGATTTGTAAATTATACCTCACTAAAGCGGTTTAAAAAACATTTAGTTACACAAATCTATATATTGTTGGGCATAAGCAAGAATTTTTTTTAAAAAGAATGTGACACCATTAAAAGATTATGAAGTCAGAGAGAAGAACGTAGTTTACTTTAACTGGGAGGCAGCATAATAGAAAAAATGAAAATAAACCACTGTGCTCAAGTTCCAGGAATAAAAAAGAGCTAACAGCAGAGATGAATTTTGAGAATCATATGGAGGCAAGCTTAGTTTTTGGTCTTCCTTTTAGTAGCTTTTTGAAGCCTTTGAAGAAGTAAGGTCTGCAAGATTTAAGTATGGCTCCCTTTTCTGAGCCAGATTATTCTTGGATTCATTTGCTTGCAGAGAAAGGAAATCATATGACCCCACATAAAAGGGTTTCACATTCCTCATGTTTACTTATCAAAAATGCATTGCCAAGATTCGAACAATATCCAATAGATGAACTGGCATGTCTTTCTTGCTGGTGGGAGTGAACGTCAGAATTTTACCTGTATTTATGGAAGAATTTACAGATACCTTTGTAATTGCTTCCACTAATTATGATAAAAATCGGAGGCCTGTGACAGCTTCCAGTTAAAACTTTTTTCTCTTAATTTTGGACACATTTTGCTTTTATTGATTGTATTCCTTGAGAGTAGTATAAAATCATATTTCAAAAGATACAGAAGTGGAATTCTTAAAAACCTTACGTAGGTTAAGGTAAAAAGATGGAGTCATTTCCATCTTTTCTCAGTGAAGATGGGAAGGGATATAAAAGGTACTTTAAAGTACCTACTGGAACGTTGGCAAGAATTTCCCCTTCTCATATTAAACGATGGGATTGATCCAAAAAAGCTTATCCTTAGTGCTATATGGAATGATTCGGAAGCCTGGGTTTCTGGGTGGCGAATGCTTCTATTCATGGAGAACAAAGAATACTAGAATATCTACAAATAAATGAGTCTGAGATAGATATTGAAGATTTTGAATTTGAGTTGTCTGTCTGATAACACAACTTGTGAAGTAGATGACCATATAAGTAAACAGTTCTCCACAGGAAAGGTTTGTTTTCTAGATGTTAGATTTGAAATTACATACTGAAATTAAATGAAGCTTTAGGTATGGTTAATGAAGATGAGAGAGAGAAACATTTGATTATAAACTAACATCTGACAAGATGACAGTTTTCTATTGGAGATTGAAATGGACTAAAGCAGTGAGAAGTCTGTCTTTTTTTTTTAATCCTTCAAACACACGTAAACTGAAATGTTGGTTAGATATGTCTTTCAGAATAAAATTTAAAAGAAATAGTTCATCGTGATCCAAATTATAATTGAAAATAAAGATACATTAGTAAACTTGTAAATTCCAGCTATTAGTGTCTTTAGTGTATATGAAAACTGTCAGAGATAGAATTTTCTGAGATGCGGATGTATATACAATATTTAAGTTAATCTTTGAGTGTCATGATCCACTATACAAAATAAAGAATATGAAGTAAAATAGAGCTAATAAGCATATACTTCTTAAGTTTGTATCTCAGTTTAGTGATTATACTTTTCTATGTGAATATGGTCTGTATAAACCTTAAGTAGCAGACTAAATTACCTGATTTCCAAAAAATAAATATTACTTAATTTTTAGTGATTTACAATTCTGTTGAAACATACTTCGTTTTGTATATTTCATATTGACTCAGTATACATGGAAATGTGTGTGTTCATTTTCTCATTTATTTAAACAGCTCTGAAACTATTGCCAGATGTTGGTATATCCTACTTTCTGGATCTGTGCTTATGAAAGACTCCATGGTCTTGCCTCCTTGCAGGTACGTTTACATTTGTTGCTTAGTACATGTGTCAGGCACAGTTAGTGTTACACCACTGTTATCTGTTATGTTAAACTATGTAGTAAGCATGTGTTTTTTTTCCCAGTAGGTGATGCATTTTATAACCGTCTTTGCTTATTGGTATTGCTAAAAATACTGTGTATAAATCAACTGAGATTTCATATTTCTGAGGATATAGTCTTTAAGTTTCCATCACAATACAGCAAATTAATCCTTTTTGGTCTCTAGTTTTATGTAAGATTTGAACTAATTTATCTTACAGTTCTTTAATGTGAATGGTTATAGGAGGCAATCTCTCTTAATGGTTAAGATATTAATAGTTAAATTGTTCTTTTTTTAGTCAGACAAACTTAGAATCCCTGTTATATGACAGGATATATTTTAGTTTTCTTGTTTATAAAATGAGAGTAATAGTAGTACCTACTTAGGTGTTTTCCTGATGTTTACTAAACTGCCACTCAGAGCTCTCAGTAGACTTCTATAGAAATTGACACTAAATTGAGACTGCCTGAGTGTTCTGTTACTTCTTCAGGAAATTGCTTAATCTCTTGCCTCAGTTTTCTTGTTTGTAGAATGAGGATACTAATAGAAACTATTTCACAGGCTAGTTTTGAGGAATAAATGAGTTAATCTAAACCTCTTAAAATAGTGCCTGGCTGTTACAAGTAATTGTTAATTATCACTATAATAATTATTATGTAAAAGAAGAGATGGGAGCTTGAGATGGTCAAATACTGTATTGGTAAAAGATTGTAGTTTATTAGTAATCTGTAGGATTTGGGGGCCTCAGATTATGATTTGGTCAAATAAAAATTAATTTTTTAGTGACTGCTTTCTAGTAATGTTGGGAAGGCAATTTTTAGGCTTGTAAAGTCAAACTTCCTATTGGAGCTCAATTAATTTAGAGAATATGTTAGATGTAGCCCAATAGGTAGTAGAGATATTCACTAGGTTGCCTTGGGCCAGAGTTGGTCTGTAGTCATTGGGCCAAAGCTGGTAAGAAGGGTACCACTGTGCAGGATTGGCATCAAAGGCCTCTACCTCCTGCTAGGGTGTACATTGGCCCTGAGGCTGGGGACAGGACCTCCCTTTTCCCTACACACATACACACACACAGCCCTACCCCACCAAGAAAGCAAAGATTTACCACAAAGCAAATGTTGCATTGTCCCTCTCCTAGCACCGTCTACTGAAAAAGCTTTAGTATTTCTAGCTGCAGGACAATATAAACTAAATCACATCCTTTATTACAAAGTAGATTTGAAAGCTGAGAGCCAGTACATTTGGATTCAGGAGGCAGTAAAATAGTAAAATCCATTTCCTTGGCCACTCAGCTTTCATATGAATGCGTCTAAACACATTTGAACTTCAGTTCAACAACGGAAGAACAGGTAAGCTATCCTTCAGATGAGTAAAGTACCTCTTACCTCCTTCTCCAGGTAAGGAGGTGAACGTTCTCAAGTAAATAAAAACGTTTATTTTACTTGTATGTAAATAAATACGGGATGAAAGGGAAGAAGAAAATATAGACATACAATAAGCAAAGAGAAAATATGTAAAGACACTACTTATTTTCTGTAATTAATCATAAGACTATAGTTGATATCTCTGATTTCTACCCTTTCAGTATTTCTAACCTTAGTCAGAATTTCAGGTGTCCTGGATTCTTTACTTAATGGTGGGAACAAAACCACTTCTGAAGGGTCCTCTGTTGTCCTCATGCTTTTCTCCCTTAGTTTTTTTATTGTTACTGTAGTTTTTCATTAATCTTTAATAGTCGATACAGAAGTACTACAAGAAACCTGAGAAAATCCCTTGGCCTGCAAATGTAGTCCTCCTGCCCCTGATAGTGTGAAGTAATTCATTGTTTTGTTGGTGATTGGGATTGATCACTTAGGCCATCAGAGTAACAGCTTTTCCTGACTGTTGGTTCAATGGCCAGTTGGAAGTCTCTCATTCACAAGAACTATTGTTGTGTTTCCTGATAGAATCCATCTTGTGGGCACTTAGACTCAAAAACAGAATTTAAAGTTTTGGGAAGAGGAAACAAAATTTTGTGAATGAGTTAGTAGGTATGAGAATGAGAATAGCCATTCCTGACCCATGTTGTAAATACCAGACCCATGTATTCTCACTTTTGGGAGAAACAAGCCATTGCAATACTTGAGTTCCATGATGGAAAACAGTTGCTATCTAAAGTACCAAGAAAAGATTAGATATTCTGTGAAACTATGGATAATGATACTAGCAGAAGCTTTATGGACAAGAAAAGCAAATCATTTCCAGTTATGTGTCTGTTCCAGTGAAGATAAAATATCTGCTCTCAGATGACTGGTATGCTTGAGGAATGATGTCACAATCAGTGTCAGTGTTGGTCTCTACTGTGGTAGTTTATTGCCCAGCCATAGCATTAGCATTTGAATCCCTCTATATTCGCCATCTTTACCACTGTGAACATTTCATTCAGGGACCCATTGTGCAAGCACTGGGGTGACTCTAGAAAAAGATTGTCATTTTGTTTCCTTTCCATTGGGTTCCCTTTGGTCATTCACATGGAAGATAGCTATCCTGAAAGCTGTGCTCATTGTGAAAAGTCTTTCCTCATACCTCTTTCCAGACTTCCTTTATTGCCAGTTTTCCATGCCTTTTCCCAAGTTCCTGACCATTCAGCCAAACCTCTAGAAAGCAACTGCCCATCGATCTGTTTGCAGTAGTATTTCTGGCCGTTTCTCAAATAATACAGAAATGTTAGGCATTCTACCAGTGATTGCAGTTGGGGAAAGTTATCTTTAGATAGCACTGTAAATAGCATTGTCCATTTTCTGAAGACATAATTACTGATATAATTTTTGACAAAGAAATTCTTACCTTTCTAAAGTCAAAGCACTAAAGTACTTAATAAGTGTCCCACTTTCATGGTCATCCACATCTTTCACCCTGTCTACACAAATAGCTTTGCATGTCCTTATAGTGTTTTTTCAGTACATGTGTGAACAAAATACATCATCCTGTTTTTTCTATTACTGACCCAAATAGAGAGTTTTAACTCTTGCATTGTGAAATATAAATGGAAGGAAAGTGCAGATAAATGTACGTTAATGTTACCCTAAATCAAATATTTGCCTAACCATACCTGATAAAGAAATTGGACTTTGTCAGAACCCTGCAGACAGCCTCCAGCTCAAATCAGCTCTCCTACTCGTGGTCATTTTCCTAAATTTCAGTTAGTCTTGAGTATCTGTGGAGTTTTAACCTGGGATAATGTTGCACACCTAAACACTGAATTTAAAATGATTGTTAACTATACAGTATTTTTTGGTGTTTGTCTATTTTGGGTCAGCTTGTTTATAAGATTAATTCACATTGTTGCATGTAGTTAATTCATTCTCATTGATCAGTACTTCATTGTTTAATTGAGGGCTATTTAAAGTAAAGCAGCTGTGAACATTTTTGTTCATTAGATGTACATGTGTATGCATTTATGTATGGTATATCTAGCAAAAAATTGTTGGGTGACTAGAAGTGTCTGTATTCAGCTTTAATTGTGCATTTTAAGGTGTATTCTGAAGTGGATGTACTAATTTGCACACCTAATAGCAGAATATGAGAATTCCTGTTCCACATCTTCACCAACTATTAGTGTTGTCAATTGAGCATTTTTTTTTAAAGATTTTATTTGTACATACAAGCTGGGGTACAGGCCAGAGGCGTGGGGCGGCGAGAGGGTTCACCAGAGACAGAGTGGGGAGCAGAACAGGCAGATCAGAAGTACACTGCTGAGGGGAGCAGTGGGCGAGGCAGGAGAGGTCTGCCGCACCATGTGGGATTCTCCCCTGCCGGGCATCAAACTCACGTCGCTGCTGCCGACAGCTCCACAGCGCAGCGCTCAACCGCTGCGCCACCGGAGAGGCCCCTGAACTTTTTTTTTTTTTTCTTTGACTGTTCAATTTCAGTTCTGTTGAGTACACATCTCATTATAGTTTTTGACACGTTACTAATTGCTGATGAGTTGAATATATTCATATTTGAATAGTCTCTTTTGTGAAGTGCTTCTTCAAATATGTTCCCCATTTTTCTAATGCACTGCCTTTTGTTGAGACATAGAAATTCTTTGTATGAGTAAGAATCCTTGCTTGGTTGTTTTTGTTGCAGATATCTTTTCCCTACTCTGTAGTTTTCTTTTAGTAATATACTTGTAGAAACACAGGTTCCTAACTCTGGTGTAAAACAATTTAGTGTTTCCGTTTTAGTCTTCAGAAATATTTCTGTACCTGAGGTGATGTAGATACTTTTCTTTATTAATTTTTAGAACTTTTCTTGTTTGACATTTGTATCTATTGTCACCTTAGAATTGATTTTAGAGTAGGATATTGTTGAGTGAAGGTAAAGACTCAACAGTAGTTAGAGATTATCTAAGGAGGACTCAAACCAGGGAAGCAGTCTGACAGATTTTTACTCTGAGAGCTGTTCCACTGAACACAAGTTGGAATTTAGTTTATGTAGGTAAGAACAATGAGTCATTGACAGAAGAATGTAATAATTCTTGATAGGAGGGGTTTCTAGTTCTAAGTTACCTGGACCTGAAGTTATGCTGATGCTAGAGGAATGCAATGCAGGGTTTAATTTTTCCCTTGTTAATGAATGCTGTGCTGTGATGCAAAGGCCGGATAGCATTAAATCTTTTTTTTCCCCTTTTTCAATCTGAAAAGACTAATATTACTTTCAGGTAGCAGGTTCCTGCATATAGGATGGTGCCTGCAAAGATGGCTTTGCTCTCTTGCCTACTAGACCTGGGGAATCAGGAGTTGGGGGGAGAGGTGGTCCCCAGAAAAATTGTACAGTATACTAGTGTTGTATGGTTTACCATATGGATTCCTCTTTGTCCTTTACCAGTCTAATTCAATGCTGTCTTTTCCATATGCACATATTTGTGTGTCTGCTTCTGGGCTTTTAATCTATTCCATTAGAGTTTATCTACTTGTTTGAATACCACACTGTTGTAATTATGATTGTTTTATAATGTCCGAAGTGTCACAGACTATTTGTGAGAAACCCCTCAACTGTGTCTCAGCATGGTTGTACCATTTCAGACTGCCACCAGCAAAGTACAAGAGTTCTGTTTGTTTCTATTTCTTTTTCTGTGTAGCCACCAACATATCACTGTGAAGTGTCTTATTTTTCCTGTGGCATGATATTACTAAGCACTTTTCCTTGTCCTTATCAAACATTGTTTCCTCTCTTCTTTTGTGATGTATCTTTAAGGTTTTTTGTTTGCTTGTTGTAAATTTTTGTTTTCATTCTTTCTTAACAATCTTCATGATGCAAGCTATAATGTATTTGATCTGATTATTTGGCTTGCATCACTTTCTTAATTCTGTCCTTTTTAAACAACTCTTAAGGTATGTAGTTGACATAAACTAAACTGCACATGAAGTATACAGTTTAAGTTTTGGCATATGTATATTTCTAAAAACCACCATTGTAACAAAGATAATGACCATATCACCCCTCCCAAAAATAATTTACTCATGCCCTTTTGTGAATCTTCACTCACATTCATTCATGCACCCTCTTTTACCCTCCCCTGATAACTAGGGGTATCTTGTTTTGTTTTGGTCATTTTGGGTTTTTTTTTGGGTCATTACCAATTAGTTTTCATTTTCTAGAATTTTTTATAAAGTGCAGCATCAATAAATAATCCTTCCTTGCCTGTCTCCTCATACTCAGTAAAATTATTTTGAGGCTTATCCAGTTGTAATGTGTGTCAACATTTCACTTCTTTTTGTTACAGTGTTCTTGTATAATGAGATGCCAATTTGTTTAGCATTCAGTTACTGGTAGGCATTTGGTTTGTTTCCTGTTTTTGACTAGAAGTACTATGAATATTTATGCACAAGTTTTTATGTGGAGTATACTTTCATTTCTTTTGAATAATGTAATAGAATGGCTAACTCTTAAGTGTTCATGTGGGCATATCCTTTTATATTGCATTTGTACCTAGCAGTGGCTAATTTATATAGTCAGTGATTATTTAACCTGTTAAGAAAGTGCCATGTTATTTTCCAAAATTATACCATTTTACATTGCTGCCAGCAGTGTATGAGAAGAGTTCAGTTATTCCCTATAACATTCTCAACAACGCTTGGTTAGATGAGTCTTTTTAAGTTACAAATCCTAGTTGGTTTGTAGCATTACCTGATTGTGGTTTAGACTTGCATTACCCTGAAGACTAATAATGATGAACATCTTTTCCTGTGCTTATTTGTCAATTGTATGTCTTATTGTAAAGTGTATTTTGCCTCTTTGGGGGAATGGGGTAGGAGTGTTAATTTCTTTCTTTTTTTTTTATATACATATATTTTATTGTTATTTATGTCTTTTACATGTTGTATTCCCCTTGGGTAACCCACCACCAATTCACCCGTGACCCATCTCCGCGGTCCCTTGTGTCCTTTTCTACTCCATTTTGTGCCCTTATCCTCCCCCTCCCTTGCTGAGTGTCTCTCTCTTACTTGGTTTCCCTATATTCCTGTTATAAGTGAATCCATTGATATTTTTCTCTTTCTTTCTGGCTTATTTCACCGAGTATGTCCCCCTCTAATTCCATCCATGTCGCTGCAAATTGCATATGTTTATCTTCTTTGAATGCTGAATAGTATTCCATTGTAAGGCAGGAGTGTTCAATTTCTAATTGTTAAATTTCAGAAATTCTTAATGTAGGCTGTATACAGTTCTTTTAATACATGTGTGACTTGCAGATAGATATTTTTTCCTAGTCTCTGGTTTGTGTTTTTCATCTGTTAACTGTCTTCTTTGGATAGCAGAGGAACTTAATTTTGATGAAGTTCAGGGGTTTTTTTTTTAAGGGATTGTGCTTTTGGGAGTGTATATAAGAAATCTTTGATTAACCCAAGATCACAAAGGCTTTTGTTTCTGTAGTTTCTTCTGAAAGTTTTGTAGTTCTGGATTTTACCTTTAAGTTAGTGATCTATTTTGAGATAGTTTTTTTTTAATTGTATGATATATGGATCTAATGTCATCTTTTTACCTAAGCTTAATCCAGTCGTTCCAGCCCTATTTGTTGACACAGCTATCCTTTTTCTAGATTGCTTTTACATCGTTACCAAAATTGACCATTTATTGTTTCTGTTTCCTAATTTTTTACTTTGTTTTGATATTTTTTCTATTGCCATTACCACATTACCCTGATGATTGTAGCTTAAAATAAGTAACAAAATGAGATAGTGTGGGTTTTCAACTTTGTCACCCTTACCGAATTCACATTTTCGTTCTACTAGCTGTTTTATAGGTTGTTCATATTTTCCTGTATACATGACGTTGTCATCTGTGAATAAACAGTTTTGCTTCTTTTTTCTTCCCTAGTCAGAATGCCTTCTCTTTGCCTACCTCCCTTATTTTTCTGCCTTATTGAGCTGAGAAGAAACTGCAATACAGTACTGAAGAGTGTTGTGAGAGCAGACACTCTTCACATACTTCCTTAGTTTAAATGGAGGTGGTGTTTGAATATGAGAAAGTGTAGTTTTAAATTTTTGGTAGGTACCATTAATCTAGTTTTAGTTGCAGGTTGCTAATTAATACTTTCCTGTACCCTGCACCCTTACCAGGTAATCACTCTTCTGCTTTCTGGCATATAGGTCAGTTTACATTTCTTATTATTTTACATAAATGGAATAATATTTTATATAATATTTCTAAGATTCTTTACTTGGTGTATTGTTGTAGAGATTCCTTCATGTTGCTGTGTTCATCAGTAGTTCATTTTGTAAAATTGCTCGGTAGTATTTTTTAGGAAGATACACCACAAAGTGTTTATCCATTTATCTATTGAAAGACATTGAGATTGTTACCATTTTTTCACTAGTAAAAATAAAGGACCTATGAACATTTATGTATACATCTGTAGGGACATGATTATGTTTACTCTGGCAGATACCTACAGTCTCATAGTTGTGTGGTAGATATATTTAACTTAAACCAAAAAACCCTGCCAGAATACTTTGAATGATTGTGCCATTTACATTCTCACCACCAGAGTATGAGAACAATGACTTAATATCTTTTTTTTTTAAAGATTTATTTTTTATTTATACATACAAGCTGGGGTACAGGCCAGAGGCATGGGGCGGCGAGAGGGTTCACCAGAGCCAGAGCGGGGAGCAGAGCAGGCAGATCAGAAATACACTGCTGAGGGGAGCAGCGGGCGAGGCAGGAGAGGTCTGCTGCGCTATGTGGGATTCTCCCTGGCCGGGTGTTGAACTCGCATCGCCGCTGCCAACAGCTCCACAGCGTAGCGCTTAACCGCTGCGCCACCGGGGAGGCCCTGACTTACTATCTTCTGTAACCCTTGCTATAATTTTGATTTCAGCTCTTCTGATGTATATGTAATGGGACCTTATTGTGACATTGATTCACATTTCCATGATAATCGGTATTTTTTTTTTTTTAAGATTTATTTATATATACATACAAGCTGGGATACAGGTCAGAGAAATGGGGCGGCGAGAGGGCTCACCAGAGACAGAGCGGGGAGCAGAACAGGCAGATCAGAAATACACTGCTGAGGGGAACTGCGGGCGAGGCAGGAGAGGTCTGCTGCACCATGTGGGACTCTCCCTGGCTGGGCGTCGAACTCGCATTGCGTGCTGCCGACAGCTCCACAGCGCAGCGCTCAACCGCTGCACCACTAGGGAGGCCCATAGTTGGTATTTTTATATGCAATTATTGACCATTTGCATTTCCAGTCATCTGCAGATGAAAATGTGGGATTGTTATATTAGTTTGGAGACTTTTATGAATAATGCTGGTATAATGATTCATGTACATGTCTTTCTGTGGACTGTGTGTTTTTATTTATTTTGTAGCTATCCAGGAGTGGAGTTATTATATTGTATAAGTATATATTTAACTTTTGAGGGAAAGGGTAAAATTGTTTAAAAGATTATACTGTTTTATACTGTGACCAGCAACATGTAATGGATCTAGTTTCTCCATTGGTTGTGATAGCCTTGTTTATTATTGCCAGTTCTGTTGTGTATTTAAAATATCTCACTCTGATTATAATTTGCATTTCTGAAATAATTTAGTGCTGTTGAGGTTCTTTTCATATACATTACATATAATGTGTTTTGTTTGATATCTTTTGTTGAAATGTCTGTTCAGAGCTTTTCTCATTTTTTTAATTGTATTTATCAAGTTGTAAGAATGTTTTGTTTTTTATACAAGTTTTTTAATTTCAAAATGCACTTTATTTTTTAGAACAGTTTTAGGTTCATAGCAAAATGGAGTAGATCGTACAGAGATTATTCATCTACCCCCTACTCCTACTTGTGCATAACCTCTACCATATCAGCTTTCTCCAGCTGTGTGGTACATTGGTTATATTCAGTAAACCTGCATTGCCACATTATTATCACCCAAAGTAGTTAGTTTAATTTAAGGTGCACTCTTAGTGTTGTATATGCTAAGAGTTTGGGTAAATAATGGCATAGCATCCACATTACAGTATGCTACAAAGTGGTTTTACTGTTCTAAGTATCTTTTTTTTTTTTAAGATTTATTTGTTTATGCATACAACCTGGGGTACAGGCCAGAGGCGTGGGGCGGCGAGAGGGTTCACCAGAGACAGAGTGGGGAGTAGAACAGACAGATTGACAGAAATACACTACTGAGGGGAGCAGTGGGCGAGGCAGGAGAGGTCTGTCGCGCCATATGGGAATCTCCTCGCCCTGGCGTCAAACTCATGTCGCCACTGCCAAAAGCTCCACAGCTCAGCACTTAACCACTCTCCACCAGGGAGGCCCCTGTTCTAAGTATTTTTGAGTTCCCCCTACTCATTCCTATCCCCCACCACCTAGAAACTACAGTCTTTTTATTGTCTCCATGGTTTTGCATTTTCTAGAATGTCGGGTAGTAGTTGGGATCATACAGATTAATAGCCTTTCACATTGAGTTCTTTGACTTAGAAATATGTATTTAAGTTTCCTCCATCTCTTTTCATGGCGTATTCACTCATTTCTTTTACTGTTGAGTAATAATCTATCTGAATGTGCCACATTTTATCCATTCACATATTGAAGGATATCTAGGTTGCTTCCAAGATTTTGTATTTATGATAAAGCTACTATACACATCTCTGAAAGTTTTTGTGTGGATCCAAGGTTTCGCCTTCTTCCGGTGAATACCAAAGAACATGATTACTGGATCATATGTTAAATTAATCATATGTTAATTTGCTTTTGTAAGGAATTGCCAGACTGTTTTCTAAAGTAACTGTAGCATTATGTGTTCTCCCCAACAATGAATGAGAGTTCCTGTTGTTCCACATCCTTGACAACATTTGATATTGTCATTGGCCGGGATTTTGGTCTTTCTGTTAGTATTTGTATCTCATTTTAATTTGTGTTTCCCTGATAATGATATGAAGCATCTTTGCTTGCTATTTCTAAATATTTGTCTTGATAGTTTCACTTTACTGACTTTGTGTTCATAGTGAAGAAATTTTTATTTTAATGAAGTCTAGCTTGCAATTATTTCTTTCCTAGAATGTACCTTTGGTGTTGTACTTAAAAAAATCATTACCACACCCAGGGTCATTTAGATTTTCTCCTTTGTTATTCTAGGAGTTTTTATAGTTTTGTCTTTTACATTTGATTCTGTATCTATTTTGTTAGTTTTTGTCAAGAGTCTAGATTTTTTTTTTTTGCATGTGTTGAAAAAACTTTGCTCCATTATGTTACTTTTATTCCTTCGTCAAGATCAGTTGACTATACTTACAGGGATCGGTTTCTGGGCTTGCTGTTCTCTTCCAGTGATCTATTTTTCTATTCTTTCACCAGTACCACACTGTCTTGATTACATAGCTTTACAGTAAATCATGAAGTTTCATAGTGTAAGTCTTCTGATTTTTTTAATTCTCCTTTAATCTCGTGTTGACTAATCTGGGTCTTTTACCTTTCCATATAAACTTCAGAATCTGTTTAAAAGCTGCAAAATAACCTTCTAGACTTTTTCATGGGATTGTATTGAATTTATAGATCAAACTGGGAAAAACTGACATCTTGACAACATTAAGTCATCCATGAGCATGGAAATTTCTTCATTTATTTAGTTGTTGTGTGATGTTTCTCATCAGCATTCCATAACTTTACCCATACAGATATTGTACATATTTTATAAGTAGCATTGTGTTTTTAATTTCAAATTCTACTTGTTCATTGCTGGTATATAGTAAAGCTATTGACTTGTGTATTAACCTTGTAACCTGCAAAATTGCTGTGATCACTTATTAGATCCAGGGGTTTGTTGTCAGCTTTTCAGATTTTCAACATATACAGTCATGTCATCTGCAAACAGGGCATTTTTGTCTCCCTTCCCAGTGTGTATATCTGTTATTTTCTTGCCTTACTGTATTACCTAGGACTTCCAGTATGATCTCAAAAAGAAGTAGTCAGAGGAAATATCCTTGCTAGTTCCTGCTCTTAATAGTAAAGCATTGAGGGCCTCCCTGGTGGCTCAGCGCTTGAACGCTGCTCTGTGGAGCTGTCGGCAGCTCGCGATGCGAGTTCGACGGGGAGAATCCCACATGGTGCGGCAGACCTCTTCTGCCTTGCCCGCTGCTCCCCTCAGCAGTGTATTTCTGATCTGCCTGTTCTGCTCCCCGGTCTGTCTCTGGTGAACCCTCTCGCCACCCCATGCCTCTGGCCTATACCCCAGCTTATATAAATAAATGAATCTTAAAAAAAAAATAGTAAAGCATTGAGTTTCTCACCATTAAGTATTCTGTATAATGACTTTTTGTAAATAGTCAGGTTGTGGAAATTCCCTGTTCCCTAGTTTACTGAGAGTTTTTAATCGTGAATGGATGTTGGATTTTGTCAAATACTCTTTCTGTATCCATTGATAAGATTGTGATTTTTCTTTTTTAGCCTATTGATATGATGTATTAATATATTATTTTTCAAATGTTGGACTAACCTTGCATGCCTGGGTTAAATCCTACTTGATAGTTATGTTTAATTTATATATATCCCTGTCATATCTGATTCTGATGCTTGCTTTGTCTCTCCAACTTTTGGAGTTTTTTGCCTTTTTAAGGGGACATTTTAATAATTTAATATTAATTTAATAATCTCTTAAAAAGTGATGATTTCTTGATAGCCAGATGTGATGTACTGAGTAAAGGGAATTGTTGTGAACAGATCTTTAGTAATATGCTGGAATGATGTTGGGCGATGGTTAAGAATTTTATAGTCTTATGATTAGGTATCAGTGTTCTGGTGAGCTTTTTGCTCCTGTACTATGAACTTGTTTCTGTTCTTTTCCCTCCCTTTCTTGGTAGAGTGGCTAGAGGCAGCTTGAGTTAAGTATTTCCCTTTTTGTGGGTCTCTTATGCCCCAATGGAATAGTTTCTTTTGAGGCCAGACCTTATTAAGAACGGAATGGTATGGCAGTTTCAAAATTGTTCCTTTTTTCCTCCTCCTTCTGAAAGCACCAGAGACCATTTATGTTATTTATTGTGAGAATCAGGTAAATACCTAAGGGGTAAAATTAACAAGCGTGTGGGGACACCCTTCAATGACTGTGTCTCCCTGGAATTTTTAACTGTCAGAGCTGTCTGCCCTGAGCTTTGAGCAATTCGTCAGTTAGAATTTGATTTTGCCTACCCTGGCACGAGTTCCTGCAGAGATTGCTATGCTGTGTTTTTCTGTATTTCTCTGACATTCTTTCTAATTTAGGGCCAGCAGTTTGCCCTTGTTACCTCACTGCTTTTATGGATCCCAGTCCTAATGTTTTATCTGTAGATCCTTAAAGTTTTTTCTGTACAGGATCAGTTCTCTGGTAAAGACTGTTTTACTGCTTCCCATTCTGTTTGCCTTTTTTTCCCCTTGCATTACTACACTGGCTAGACTCTCCAGTACATTATTGGTTGAAATTGGTGAGGGTGGACAGTCTTACCTTATTCACATTGCACATTGTAATTCCTAATTAATCATTAAGAATATAACTCCAGGGGCCTCCCTGGTGGCGCAGCGGTTAAGCGCTGCGCTGTGGAGATGTAGGCAGCAACGACGGGAGTTAGATGCCTGGCCAGGGAGATTCCCATATGGCGCGGCAGAACTCTCCTACCTCGCTCTCCTACCTCGCCCTCTGCTCTCGTCAGCAGTGTATTTCGGTAGATCTGCCTGTTTTGCTCCCTACTCTGTCTCTGTTGAACCTTCTCTCAGCCCCACACCTCTGGCCGGTACCCCCAGCTTGTATGCATAAATAAATAAATCTTTAAAAAAAACAAAACTCAAAAAAAGCATTAAAAAATCATTATGGAGCCAGCACTCTAGCTCCTCTCTGGAACGGAACTCTGGGGTAGTGGTCTACCCACCCCTTCAGTGACACTATTGGTAGCTAACCACTGGAGGAAACGCGGGGTGGGGGAGGGGGGGGAAGAAACTCCCACCTACAGGTGCGGGAGAAGCAGGACTTGGGCTGCACGCCATAGGATCTTTCTGTCCTGTCCCGTGCAAGAGAGCGAGAGCTCCCGAGGCAGTTCCGTTGTGCCGCTTGCCGAGAATTGCCGCGGGGGGCGGTCAGCTTCATAACCCACAGATAGAGACGGTGGGCTAGGCTGCCGCAGCTTCCCTCCAGGCGACGGAGAGGGGCGGAGCAGGGGCCGCTCTCGGTTGGCACTTCCCGCTCTGCCCGGCGTGGAAGAGGGAGCTAGGTCAGGGCAACCTCAAGGTGTGCGCGCACTGCACCGCCACACCCCCGCCCTCCAGCTGAGCAAACAGCCTCGCGCTCCCGCTCTCCAGCTGCATCCCCGCCCCACAGCTGCTTCCACCACCGGTGTCCCAGCCCTCCAGCCCCTCGCACACCTGACGCCGCCACGCCCCCACCCTCCGGTCCCTCTAGGCGCGCGCACCTTGCCGCTGCAGTGAGCAGCGCGCCCACCCTGCGCCGACCTCCAGTTGTGCGCGCGCCACTGCACCCCTGCCCCACAACTGCGGGCGCGCCCGGTGCTGTCGCCGCCGACGCCCTCCAGCCAAGCGTGCCTCAACACACCTCCACCCTCTAGCAGTGCGCACCCAGCCGCTGACCTCCAGGTGCATGCCCCTGTGCTGCCACCGCCCTCCAGCTACTCGCGTAACCGCTGCCGCCCCCCAGCCACGCACGCCAAGCTCCTGCAGCCTCCCAGGCGCATGAGAGGCGATAGGGTCTGCAAATCCACAGCAGAGCTTGGAACAGCTGGAGATTCCTGGCGGGACAGGAAGCTACAGCTGCCAGAGGCAACACACAGCCACCTGCTCCCACCCCCCTCCCCCACCGTAAAGTGGAGGCGACCTGATAGGGGTGAAATCAGATGTGCAGAGCCACAGGACCGGCCTTGGAAGACTTCTCCTCACCAGACCCGACCCCAAAAGCGGTGATAGCCTCTAGTAAACTCTGGAGGAAATAGTGGGAGAGAAAGAACAGGAAGATCTATAACAAGAATACAAGCAGCGACAGAGACAGAAATAAACCTGAAGGCAGCAGCATCTGACACCTGAAAGGGGACAAAACT